>VYWZ01000149.1:0-16725 GCA_008711595.1 Fusarium xyrophilum | reverse complement strand
TTTACTATGGTTTTACTAAGGGAGCTATTATGTTTATCTGGAAGGTAAACTCTAATAATTCATTTAGTGTTATAGGTAATACTAGCAAGTGGTGGGGGCAGTATGTTATATAAGGAAAGAACCAGCAGCTTAGTCATTACCTGTGAGGGGCTTTATACAGCGCCTTGCAGGCGTAGGCCCACTGTAGAAAGCGAGCTCAATCAACCACTTTGATGCACGCACGTAACTATGTTACTTTCAGACCACATTATCTTAAGTTTAGGACCCAGTCTTATCATAAGCCTCAGTATCATCATAAGGCTTAGGACCAAGAAGCACGATCGCAAAGGCGGTTGAGGAACTTGATGAACTACGACGCTGTACGTGAACATGATAAGCCTCGTCAACGGCAACAAGGCAAAACAGGACGTACTTTTCCTTATCTTTGGTGTGCTCGCAAAGGAAAGGAATATGCCCCAATAAAGTGGGAGAAGAAAAATGATCGAGAGCATGCTCCAAAGAGAGAACAAACCACCTTTGTCGGCTGGTTGTTCTTTGCATGTATGAATGTAATTAAATTTAGCGCCAAGTCCATGTTGATGCTGCGAAAGGCCACATCATGAAAATACGACTCTGAGTACCTTTTGCGAACTTCCTTTGGTGACACTATAAGCCCTTCCATCTCGGAGGGCTTCCCGACTTGTAGGTGAATATCATGCCGTAGACAGGAAAAACAATCGGGAGGCATCGTGAGCTATGCGTATATATATATGTTTGAACGCTTCGTGCGACGAGACGTCCACACTTGTGCTGTGAAGAGGATCGAAGTACTTTAGCCAGACCCTAGGTCGTTTTTGAATACCAACCGAATGTTTTGGAGTGCCCGTATCTACCGATATCAGTGTATAGATAACAAAAGGTGGAATGACAAAGGACTGCACCACAGCATTTCCCGCAGCTGTTGACGTGGAGCATACGACTCCAGTAAGGCCCTTTAGACATGCATGGAGTATCGGTCGACTCTAATTCGCAGTCTGGGTTGCGTCTTGATGTTAGATAACCCTGTCAAGAAGCATTTTGCTCCGATTGAGGGCTCACCTTTAACGATGGAAAATCGATGCAACACGAGAGGAGTCAAGGGCCTTTAAATAAGGATCGAGTGTCTTTGATTTATATAGTAAAGGTTTGGCGGAGATAATATACGAGAGTAGCTTATGTATTCCCCGTAGGTTTGCCCAGAGCTGCGGGAAGGTTCATCGCCATGTGAAGCTTCAGTGGCGAAACAGCACCATCTTGCAGCGGAGCGATGATGCAATTTACCATTGGCATCCTTCTCCTCTCTGATCGGCTGTGAGTACCGTGGCGGTAGGCAGGGTGTGGATTCTAGAAATATCTAGAGATAGGAAGAAGTAAGTAAGTAAAAGAAAGGGAGTAACCTGGGAGAGACTTACACGTGGCGAGACTTGCCCAGCATCAGGTAGGAATTCTTTCTGAGAGATGAACTCCAGGCTTCCAGGTGTTGTGCTGCTAATATAAATATGCATACCGGAAGGAACAGACGTGATGATCTTGGTGTAGATATGGTCCTTTATCATAATGTTCGACAGCGGGAAAACCTGTGCCAGTAACCGGGACCCCGGGTTGATGAGCCACATGGATCGCCCTTATGAACGTCAACCCCGGCCGTTCGAGGTATGGTAACCTCGGCGACTCCTTCAACACTGACACCTTGACGAACAACTATAGATATATAGAACAGTAGCGAAGACGTTGTGAAGATGTGCAGGAATGCAGCATCACCACATAACCGTGTTGGCAACGCCGGCAACATGTTCGGCGTTGGATGTCTGACCGACAACACCGCCAGGAGCTTGTCTGCCAATGTTAGACCTCTGGTGTAGGGAGATTCGGGCACGTTGAGCATTATTCACATTGGGGTCAACCATGAAAATAGCCAACTACTGAACGTACAAGGCAAGCAACACAGCTAGAAATATAGGGGCAACATACTAGCCAAGGCACGATACGCCGATGCAAGTCCAGGGAGACTTTGCCAAGACTCGACATCCCTCCCAGCTGGTCGGCAATCAGGAGCAGGCGGAATTGAATATCTGTCGCTTGGGGTATCTCGCCCATCAGAAATGCCTCCGCCGGCCCCTGCTCTTGCACGACCAGCTGTTCGAGGTTCTGCAGCTGGTTTAGCAATGAGATATGTAGATGGGATTCAGTGTCACAACTCAAAGAATAAAAGGAGATAATACTAGCATACGTATACTGAGATTGTCGGTTATATCCCATGGTATAGCCAAGCAGAATACAGATGTAGAAGACGGCTTGAAAGGTGACGCCGGCCAACACCTAGAATATCTCGTTGTTCACAGTCAGCATTAGAGCCGTGAACCGCTGACAGTACTCAGCTCGCTCGCTGGTGCCCCAACGCGTACCCCCATTTGGGTCTGGTAATGTCCGAAGAACTTTCTCGCGGTCAAAATCTTTGCTGGTTATGAGGCGTGGGAGGAAGTGTTGTGATGGCTGGCCAGGCCCGAATCCTTGACCTTCTCGTGGTTCTCTTTGGTGTTTTGAGTACACCAGAGTCGAACAGTCCTGAGAGCAAAGGCAGGAACGTCGCCGAGATGAGAATGTAGGAAAGATGCCATTGATGTTGAACTTCGGTTGGGTACGAAGAGCTTTGGGGATGGTTATACTTGTATAGTACTATGATTGTATTGATGAGATGATGGGAAAAGAAGAGGAGAGACCCGTGGTATTTACACACAGAATCTCAAGCTCTGAGGGAATTCGCCCATGCCAAAACCTTTGCTAATTGCAGCCTAATTTGCATATCGTTGACGGCCAGGCTTCAGTTTGGCCAAAGGTTTGTGCTTTGACAGAGACAGATTGGAAAAGGGGTAAATCCTCAAGTACAGGATCTCTAAGTTTGTCAAATAGGTAGCATACCAAAAGATCTCTAAACTTATCATAAAGATTACCTAACTCTATCCTAAATCTGCCCAAGTTCCAAGGTCGGCAACGAGGCATCTTCAAAGCTCTTTGTCACCAATTCACCAACAAACTCACGAGAATCCAGAACAATGTTGAACCAAATAAGACCATTCTGCCTAAATGTTGATTGCATAATGTATCAAAGCCTCACAAAGACAAGGCAAAGACCAAATAAGAACCCAAGACTCCTTTAGACACCGTGCATCTCGCCATCACCCCATTTCATAACATTCACTCCGCACTCTGCCCATCCAGAACACCCCCAGAGAACCACTCCGCCAGCGTACTGAATCGATCCTCACTGTTCTCCAGATCCATCTTGAAAAGGTCATGCTTGCCAGCCCGCTCCTTCTGTCCCTCGCGCATCTTGCGGATCATGTCGTTCTCCGGTGCACACTTGGGACACTCCGCATCGTTGTCGTTGCCTCCGTTTCGAACGCAGCGTTGGTGGAAGCTGTGTTTGCAGAGGAAGTGGACGGCTGGTAGGTCAAGGCGCTGGCTGCAGTCTGAGCACCATGTTGCTTGGAAAACAGCAGGTTTGGAGCCTAGGTCTGCAAGCTCCACACGACGCTTTTCTGTATCGCCGCGGAGATTGTTGATGCGGTTGCGGTTGGTGGCAATTTCTTTGCGTTCTCTTGTGATTGTCTCGTGAAGATATGGCTTGATCATGCCCATGGTAGCTACGCCACCGCCTGAAGATTGGCCAACAAGTGTTTGAATGACCTGCAAAGGAGCCATGAGCCCATCCTTGTCGATCTTGTTTAGCACGTTGGCCAACTCGTCAGGCCCGGCTTCCTCCAGTACCCTTTGGTCGGAGGTGAGGTATGCCAGCGCAGCCGGATACAACTGTGGCTCCTCGGGGCCGTACTTTTTGAGGGCCTTCATGGCACCTCGCGTGTCCTTGGCTGATGTGTAAGATCTGAAAATGTCAAAACGTAGTCCTGCCTGTTCCTTGACAAGAATAGTTCCATCTTGGAAATCTGCAAGATGCGAGAGGAGTAGAACATTCGAGCTCTCCATAGGCACATGCTCGCCCTGAATGAGCTTCTTTGCCTTGGCCTCCCATTCCTCCTTATGATCCTGTCCCTTCTTTTCGCTTGCCTTGTACAAGTACATCTCAAAGAGGGTGGTGTAAAGATCTGTTCGGTCACTCGACTTGAGCTCCTTTTCTTCGAGACACGCTTCGAGGAAGACAATAAACTCATCGGGGTGGTCAATGAACGATGAGAATGCGGTTCTTGGTGGAGGAGGGGTATACTTTGGTGCAGGTACATCGTCGTTATCCACGATGATGTTCCCATCGCTAACAACAGCCCTTGTGTTTCCGACTGTGCCAGGAGATGCGACTGAAGATGTATTCATGTAAGGCAAGGGCAGCAGATTGGACAAATTCTGAACAGCGCTGGCCGCCCCAGCTGCAAAGCCACCACTAGCGGGTGAATCAACCTCGTTTTGCACTGTCAGAGTGCGCCGAGGTCGGTAATTTCCTGTATAGTAGTCCACGAATAATTTGGTGGCATCTTGAGGACAATTCTCAATGAGCACTCGGGCGTATTTCTGTAGACAAGGGTATGCCTGGACGTGTTAGCCATCGTTCACTCCAACAGGCACTGCCACACACAATATCAGGATCTTGACGCCAAACATAGTCGAGCGCTTCGACATAGTTCTTGGAGTCCTCTATCAAGATATCCACCACCAGATCAGTCTCGCCGTGCTTCTTGGCAAGGTATGCAGCTTGCTCATAGTATCCGCCTTGGCGACACATGGCAATTGCTGTATCGAGATCAAATTTGAGGTCGCCAGGAGACTTGATGAACTTCTCGAGCTTGTTGATGTCTTTAAGCTTCGCATAACAGTTGAGGAGTAGGGTTGTGTGGTCAGCAGTCGCTCTTCGATGTTCGTGGAGTTGTTCCAGATATTGAATTAGGTTGTGAATGCGTTGTGTATCAAGGTACTAGGAACATTAGTTTTGTTGGTGCATTCAGATAAGCTACTCACCTTGCGAATGACCTGTGACGGCTCGGTCGTATCAATTGCTCGAATATACTGGACCATCGCGCCGTCATAGTCAGCTTTTTGATATAAGTGATCACCGAATCGACGGTAAATCAGGCTTTGCTGCTCGTTATCCATTCCAGACTTTTGCGCCAGCTCGATAGCCAAAGGAAACATGTTCCTTTGATACAGCATCTCTAATCGTTGCTGCAGGCTTTTCTCATGATATCGGTTAACCTGATGAAGTTAACAAGAGACCACACAAAACAGCAGGCTCAACTTACCTTGCCATTTTGGAGAACTGTGAAGAAATCACCCCATATATCAACAAAGTGACCCACGGGCGACATCAACGTCTCGGTATGACCGATAACTCGAAGATCCATATCCAACAACACAAAAGACGACGCATTGAATAGAGAATTAGTAGTAGTATTACCAAAGCGTCGCCTCATTGCCTCAGAATCCTTCGCAGTGCTACTCGCGGGTGGACACGCAAGTGCAACATATTCATTGTAAACATCAATCTTGCTCTTTGGCGATTCATACGCTTTGGGCGGCCCTCGACCATCCAATGTGTATGTGTAGATAGCATCGTCACGCGCAACAATGACACCGTCCGTATTTGGATCACGCGTCATGCAGCCCACTGCACATCCGGCATCTTCAATGGTCTTGGGTGGTAATCCATGGCCCTTTTTGGATAAACCGAGCTTCAATATTCGCGAGGTCGTGGAGACAAAGAGAGTGGTGAGCTTTTGTGCCGCATCCCATGCGAGCTCAACACCGGTTATAGGCTCTTCTGATTCGAAAACGATTCGTTGCTTCGTACCGAGATCGTGGACCAACTCCCCTCGAATCACGGTAACAGCGCCGTTAGTGAATCCCACAGCGATTTGTGTAAGATCGTCCGTAGCCGTAAACGCAGATATCTTCGACCCGTCAGTTTCCAATGCCGTATCAGACTCCCTCCAAGACTCACGGGAAATTGCCGTCGGTTATTGTTGATCATGACCGTGCTCAGACATGTCGGTGTGTTGGTCTTCTTAACAAGCTTGTCGAGCGCCCACACCTTCATAACAGGCTCACTGCTCATGTCCTCCTATCAACGCCGTCAGTCCATCAATCCGTTATCCACGGTCCAACAGGCCGTACCGCAACTGTCAACAAGAGACTTGTTCCTTCGACCTGGCGCATATGCGTGATGCTCCCAGCCTCGTAAGCCTGGAAGCGCTTGACAATCTTCCATGATTTGTTTATTATGCTGACATATCCCTCGAACGATCCAAGGAAGAGGCTATCGGAGCCTGCGCAAACGCTCGAGATCTCGTTGCCCTCGAAGAGCTGTCGGGTTTCGTCGTCGGCGATGTTGATTTGGACAACGTCGAAGAAGTCGAACGACTTCCACTGCGAATCATTGTCAGCATGAGAAGTCTTGAAGTGCGCATGAGCCGGGAACTCCTATGCGCGCATGATAACAGGGTTATCCTTACTGAGATGGCCATCTTGAAGCATTCGGGAATGTCTTGAATTGGAGAGAGCCGCGGCGCGATGACGATGGTGGGACGCTGAAGCTGGGGAGCTACAGGAGCTTGCCTAGCGCCACAGTGGCTGCCTACTCCAGGGCACCCGACCCATCCATCACTGTAGAACATCAAATTATCACGTAAAGCTGAACAAAAGCCCGCTCGTTTGGCGCTCACCATAACAATTGTCAGGGTATCATGTATGGTATATTAAGGGGCAACTGTCCCTCGACTAGGTATAGTAAGTACCGAACCAGAAATCTACATAAGTCAAGCAAAACACCAGTTACGCTCTCATTCCTGCCAGATCCAACCGACCCAGTACCATAAAGCAAAACAAAGCATCAATCATTCGCTATAAAAATCAACACGCTCATGCCTCCTTCGTTCTAGAAGCCACAGGGGTATCTTCTTTCTCATTCTCGCTCTTCTCGTTGAGTACCTCTCGTGGCGTAATTAAAGGACTGCTCAGACCACCAATGCTGCCGCTCACGCTCTCAGCTCGTCCATGTCCAAGCAATCCACTTCGAACACTTGCAGCGTCGCCTTGTTTGGCATAATAACTGTTTCTATCGCCAGAAATCGCAGGCCCTACACCTGTTGCAGAGTAAATGCTCGTGCGTTCTGTTGCGATTCGAGGATTGCCGTGAATGCCGGAAGTGGTCGGCATACCCATCGGGTCGATGTTCGCACTCAAAACACTAAGTGGCAAACTTTCACGACTTCCACCCCAAAGTGACGAAGGTGCAAGGGCACGCACAGATGCATCCGTATCGAGAGAACGCCTTCGTCGTCGCTGACTTGATGACGCCAAAGTCAGGATAGATGCGTTATCTGTAAGTAGATTGTTGGCGGTTGCAGACGTGTAACTCGTGGGGTTTCCAGTTGGCGCCAGATGGGGCGGAATTGCCGATGCTGGCGGTCCTGTGGTGGGAAAGGGTTGGGTGAATTGAATAGACTGCGTGTTGCCATGGTGCTGTGAGGCATGATTCTGAGGTTGCCCAGCCCCGTTGGGCGCCATTGACTGTAACGTGGTTAAGGTCGTCGTCAAAGACCTCACAGATGGTGCTGGACTTGAAAATGTACTATCCCCCCCCCTCCTCGAGTCAACTCCTCCACCGACGGTACGGCTCGTTCCAGCGACAGAACTTGCCCTATGGCTGGGTGCCATGAGTGAATGGGAGGCCTCATGATCTGTCAACACCGTACCGGCCACACTTCCACGCCCGATCGTTGGCGGTCCCTGATCTTCTCGAGATGTCCGAGTGGATCGATCCACACTGGTATTGCTTGTACCCGTCTGTGTAGTGGTGAAAGTGCATGCACTCGTTCCGTTGGTTACACCGTTGCCGACCTGTCCAGATTCCGGGTAGGGGTTGTTCTTCTTGTGGCTGCGTTTCTTGTGTCTCTTTTGACGTTCACCATCGGATGACTTAAAGGTGGTGAGTTTCTTAACCCATGTCGAAAACGGTCTCCTGCGTTGACCTTGACGGTCTGATATGTAAGCGTCAGGCATTGTATTGTGACGCTATCAGAAGGTGGCGATATTGCGTGATGGTAAATTTCGTAACGTGAACAATGCTTCGACTCACCATGCTCTGGAGGAATCGCGTCGGTAGTCGCCATCAAAATCGAGAAGAAGTCGTCGGATTGAAACGAAACGTTACGTCGAAGCTACCAGAACAACGTCGTTGGGTAGCGGGCGAGGCGGGGAGACTATGAACAAAGTAAAGAGAAGAGAGGCTCGCTCGGAGGAGGAAAGAAACGAAAATGATACGTCAATCGTGGATGGAAGACAACAATGAAAAGGCGAAAACTAAGGGATGAAGCTAGAAGAGACGTCGTCAGCAGATCAAAGTGTGTGGCATGGCATGTAACAGTACAAAGGCTGGAAGCGGCGAAGCATGATGGTACGAAGATCGGGATACGGATCACGTGATGGGTATGCTGCATAACGAGAGAACTACCTAGACTACGCGGACCAGAAGACGACGATCCTTTCTATTCGTTCATGGTCTATCATTGACTCGAATAATAGACGCCTCCCAACGTGTCAACTCCCCTTTATCCCTCATGCCTCCCGCAGGTACCCGCCGAAATCTCCCGTGGCTTCGAGTCTGGACTGAGCTGGCTACAAGCTCAAGGCACATCTTTTCTTGGCGCCACCTCCACTACGCGGACCCTGGATTCGGGGACGGTTACCCACCGTGCCTTAATTAGATCGCCCTAAAACCAGGTGCCCCTAGCGAGTTGCAGCTCACCTCAGTTTCAGCTTGTTTCGACGTCATTTCCCAACTTGGACTTTGAAACTTTTCAACACCACAACCAAAGACCAACTCTACACAAACAAGCATGATCTGCCGTGGAGTATGATCATCAGACAACTTCCTCAGGATGTCGTCGACAAGATCAAATCATCGGTAAATGTCACTTCTCTGAACGGCGTTGTCTGCGGTCTTGTTACCAATTCTTTAGACGCTGGCGCATCCAAGATCAACATCTCGATCGACTACAGCAGGGGAAATTGTACCGTTGAAGATAACGGGTCCGGAATGCCACCCGAAGAATTTAAAGATGGCGGGGGCCTCGGCAAGCTCCACCGTGAGTGAAACGATATTACTTACGTGAAGCTATTTGTACTTACTCCTTCGCAGACACATCCAAGTTCCCTTCAAGGTCTTCTGTTCATGGGAAACACGGTGATTTCTTAGCATCACTTGCTTCCTTTTCCCTTCTGACCATTACGTCTCGCCACCAAAGGCATATTTCCCACAATTCTGTTTCGTTTCACAACTCTCGAATACTGGCTAGACAGTTGCCTTCACCCCCTGAATCACGGCTTGTCAACTTTGATCATGGCACTCGTACAACTGTTCGAGATCTCTTCGGCAATATGCCAGTCAGGGTCAAGCAGAGAGTTATGTTCACTGAAAGGTCTGCTCTTGACAAGGAATGGTCGAAATTGATCCGGGCTATCATAGGCTTGCTCCTTGCCTGGTCATCACCTGCATCCGTTTCACTCAAGAACGCGGGAACCCAGCGCGAATTGCGATTCCGGCCAGCCGAAAAAGCAGACATCTTGTCTAGAACCTCTCGACTTCTCACACAAGCTGGCCTTGCCGGTTCAGACGACGCAGATTCCTGGGTACCGATATCAGCATCATGTGGACCGATTTCCGTCAAAGGCGCCATCTCTACGAATCCCGTTGCGACACGGCGCTCTCAATTTATTAGTCTTGGGATTCAGCCAGTTAGTAACGAATTCGGCACTGATGTTCTTTATGAAGAAGTCAACAAGACCTTTGGCAACTCTAGCTTTGGTCTGATTGACGGTGGTGAAGACCACAAAGGTGACTCGCCGAAGCTTGAAGAGTTTACAGGAAGAGATTTGAAGAGTAGGAAAGGCATCGAGAGATGGCCCATGTTCTATCTCAAAATCAGCACTACGGGCTTGGAGGGCCTCGATAGCCCAGATCGGCTCGACAGTCAAGGCCAGATGCTATCTGCTATCATTGATCTTTTGAAGGCAACATGTTACGGATTTCTCAAAAAGCATCATTTTCGTCCACAAAAAGTTCGATTAGCCCCCGAGGAATCCTTATTCTCGACAGCGAGAACGTTGGGCCGGTCGAAGAAGCCTAAGAAGCAACCAGCCTCGTCATCGAATAGCTCTCGAGCTAGTTCCGTTACTCCTGTCTCCAGATCTGGTTCACTTGGAGCACGAGCAGACAGCCCCTTTGAGGGTTGGCACCGGGTCAAAGTTGGGAGAGCTACGCCACTCAGTGCCACCTCCAAAGCCGCGGATGTCCGTACGAAGATGCGAGAGGGGTCACCGCTAGGACGTCTTGTTGGAGAAGGCGGGAAACTGTTGCGCAAACCGTTTGCTGAGCCATTCCCTGAACCGGAAGACGATACAGCAGACTCGTCTGGAAACAGTGGTGTGATCTCTGGCGCGTGTATTGTTGACGGCACGGCAGGTGATGGTGACACAAGCAGCAGTATTACCTGTCAAGGTGCACAGAAGCGAGACAAGCATCCTAGCAAATGGCTCCAGGGTGTAATCAGCTCATGGGAGAATCCCGTTTTTCACCCTGTAGAACCATCAGTGCCGTTTATTGACGGCTCAGCGCAAGATCAGCTACATGCACGTGGACATGGAAACGTCCATGTCGGTTTTGAAACAGGATCCATGAGCCTCAGTGGCCGAATCTCACGTCACGCGCTTGCTCGCGCTACCGTGATAGAACAGATCGATCGCAAATTCATACTGGTGAAACTCCCCCTTGAGCGCGCAGTATCTGGGACTTTGGCGCACGAGAAGCAGAGTTCTGCGTTGGTCATGCTCGATCAACACGCAGTCGATGAGCGATGCCAACTTGAGGACCTCATGGCGAGCTACTTCACCGACGACCCATCGGCCAGCCAAACTTCACCCGTCATAGAACCTCTCGACCGACCCGTAATCTTCGAGGTCTCCACAGAAGAATGGTCTCTTCTAGAACAACATCGCGATCACTTTGCTGCTTGGGGTATCACATACCAAACACCCCTCTCCTCGCAAAACAAAATCATAGTTACGGGTCTCCCTCCAAGCATTATCGAGCGGTGCAGATTGGAACCCCGACTCCTCATCGAACTTTTACGAACAGAAGCTTGGCGAAGTGTGGATAGTAGTGTTCCACTTGTACGACCATCAACCACAACCCCTGACAAGCCGTTGATATCACGTTTCAACGGATGCCCAAGGGGTATTCTGGAATTGCTACACTCCAGAGCCTGTCGGAGTATGTCTCTTGCTTGCTGCTTGCTCCCGCTTTTTCTGACTTTGTGCTAGGTGCAATCATGTTCAACGATATGTTGTCGGTGAATCAATGTGAGGATCTCATCGATCGCCTGTCGTGTTGTGCATTTCCCTTTCAGTGCGCGCACGGTCGACCCAGTATGGCGCCCTTGATTGATCTTGGAAATGGTGCCAAGTTTGGTGGTTGGCAAGAATCAAAACGACAAAAGACGATCTCATGGAAGAGCTGGATAGAGAAGTCATGATGGGTTGTTTGCGTTTCTCGATATCCTTGTTACATAGAGGTTTTTACATTTCAGCATAGTTTTAGAGTCTTTTGCATCCAAAGCAACATTTCATTGAACCGCGTTATGAAGCAAATATGCAAGCAAATAGGGATATCTTTCGAGGTTAACAGGCATTTGTTAAACTCGAACAAAGATCCCAATGATGAAAACAGCCATCATCTCTGTCGTCCACGCCTCAATAGCAAGCAACCATAACCAGCGCTATGCTGAAATCCGCTCTCCAACGCCGTAATATACATCCAACGCCTCATGTGCAGTAAAGGCCTGGCTACCTTTGTATGACCCATTGTAAAGAGAAGGGGTATGATTTGTGAAATGCAGATCGTGACTCATTCCGTTGACCCGCAGCTCTTATGCGAGATCGAATGTAAATCAGCAATAGTGAGTTACTCAAAGGGATGAGTATAGGTGGTGGAAGTTTATGCCGCTGCGCCTTCCTGCGACTCCTCAGTCTGTGGATTCGCGGCTGCTTCGGCCAAATGGCGATCAACGGCGCCAAGCTGTCGCTGCTTCGCTTCCTCTTCAGTCTCCTTGATCCAAATCTTGTTGTCATGATCCCAACGGTGTCTGTAAACTATATGTCAGCAAGTGAAGGTTGGAGGGGACGCCCCGTCAACGGTGTGACGGTGAAACGGCTATGGTGGCAACATACCCTGCCCAACTCTCGGTGACCAAACTCTTCGCATCATACTCCTCAACCAAGATCTTATTGAAGTTGAATGGAACCCGAGCTTTCACGCCCTCAAACTCGGTAATACGCATAGGCCACAAGTCCTGGCTCTTATACCGATGCTTGTTCTTGCAGCTCCAGACGCCTGGGCGATCTACCTCACGCTCACGGAGGCCAGTGATATCAACGTACATGCCGTTCTGCATATCAATCCAACGGCCATCAATGATATTTCTTCCGTCTGAGCGGTCGATATCAGCGTGGTGGGGGTTGATGTCTAGGAGGTATTTCTTCGAGATAAACTCCCCCGAGGCAGTTTCTGTATAGTTCCAACTATGTTCCGTGCGGTTGAGGTTGTCCCCGATCCATTGAAGAGTATTGTTTGACACTTGCACGTCAAGATCGTGGTCCCAGGGCATGATCTGGCCGTTCCACCACCAACCAAGAAGGGTTCCGTGAGCAATCCATGTTTCCACGCCGTAACTGTTCATATGGAACAAATAACTGCGGATCAGATCTCGAAGAATGAGACGATGTTCCTCATATGAGACCTTGGATTCGAAATAGCGGTTGTCGTAATGACCAAGCTCGATATTTCGCCCGGCTTCGACGAAGTATTTCGGTGTCTTTTCGTCTGCGCGTTTGGCAATCGACGACGAAGCTTCTGCATCTCGAGTCTCATGGAATAGCAGGGGAAATGCGAGAGCGGCGGTTGTTGAAGAGAAGGAAGCAAAGCCCCAGAGGAGCAGCGACTTTACTAAACGCATAGTTGCTGCTGTATAGTCAGATTATGCTAATGGTAGGAAGGAAGACGGAGGAGAGGCTGGCAGTCGAATGAAACGTATGCGGAGGCGATGCGCTTGATTTTGTGGAGGGAGGAATGTCATGCAACGGGAGGTGGACGGATCGGATCGTCACAAAGTTGAAATCTCGCTGAGAAGAGAAAAGGTAAGAAAGGGAGAAGAAGTAGCAATACTTTTTTGATCCAAGAGAAAAAAAAGGAGAAAGTGCCGAGATGAAGAGAGGGATACAAATGAGGTATCACAGACAATGTCAACAACGCATGTTTGTTATTAGGAGAGAAGAGAAGAGGAGGCACAGAGAAAAGCGAATGTGAAGATGGTTGAAGAGACGGTGATGAGGATCTCTTTCATTGGAATGAGTGACAGAAGATGTGAATTTCCTTATCCCCAGCGGAAGGAACGACCCGAGCAGGGGGGGAGAATAAGAAAGGCGCAAGTGCAGGGCAGATGCAAGGAAGACCGGCAGGTGGGTGGCGCCGCGACTGTTTCCAGGGGGCGCGGGGCACGCGCCTCCTTGCCTAGAGCGGGATTAGCTGATTGAGTGTAAGAAAATGTATCACTACCAGCGTGACAGTGACATCCAATTGTAAGACACGCCTATCATATTCATTATCCATGGATATCAGATCTGAAATCATCATGCGATACTCGAGTCCACGGGCTTCATCGACTGTTAAAGTTTATCTCCCCCCCAGGGCCTTCAGTGTCATTTCCATTCCTCTCATCGAAATTAGTTAGGGCCTCAATTAAACGCCCAAGCCTCGACTCTATCCGTTTTGGACAAGATATACGTCAGCTGCACGGCAACCAGCATCCGAGTCAACTGTGTATTCGTCGCACGTAACGACACAAAAACATCTTGGCTATGTAGTAATGCGCCGTCGCCGAGAAATGCCAATGTTTACACCGAATGCTCACAGCGACTAGGAATACGCGGACACTGGGAGATTGGACATGTTGTCGGTTGCGCTGGGCCCCGCACACGAAAGAAGTCGTGTGCTGCTTGATGATCATCATGATGGGATTTGCCAAGCGTCAGCGAAATGAGGCCAAGATGTGCTACGGGGCAAATCCAACTGTAAAATCAAGTTTCCAAACCAACTCGACAATGCATGAATGCAGGCAGGCATTGATGGAGGCTTTGTTGATGAAACGGAAATACGGCATTTATTCTTTGCGACTACTAAGCGAAAATGCTTCGAGACTGCAGCCACAGTTTTAAAGATAGATTGAACATTGCCCTTGACTTAAACTGTGGACCGAGCGGAATATCTTAGCACGCCCCGAAGCGCCGGGTATTACATGGCAAGGGTCCGATCTCCAGTCTGAGAGAATTCTTTTTAGACTTGACATTTAAAAGACTGGACCACAATTGAACTGGCCTACCAAATGACACTCCAGAGTCTGATGCTTTCCATTTAATTAAGATTTACTCAAGGTTTGATTCGATTACTAAGGCATGCAATGCAATGCAACCTTATGCATTCAGAACCCTACGAGACTCCGACGATACAACATATGACAAGCAAAAAAAGAGGCCAAAACACCAAAAATTGATATCACGAATAATCCTCGTGAGGCGACTCTCCCGCCGGGAATTGAACCCGGGTCTCAAGCGTGACAAGCTTGCATACTGACCACTATACTACGGAAGACGAAACAGGCTGAAGCCTACTGTAGCGGGTTTGTTACAGCGATACTCCGTAAGGAGCTATATATCGGGAAACTTTCCCTGTGATGCTTCACTCTCCGTACGCTGAATAGGGAGGTAGCGGATAGAAGTTTCTGAGAGATGACAAAGGTTACAAGAGAACTATTCCACCCCGTCTCTCCACCGCTTCTGTTGTGATAAGAGCAGAGTTTCTGGCTTAAAGTGACACAAACCCAAAGAACATATTCGCCGAATTTACTGTTCCTGCTGCCTAAGATGAAGGCTCATAATGAAAACCTAGACATCATGACGGTCATATATAAAGAGGTTTCTCCCCAAGGCTTTACCTCTTAGAAGGATGAACCACTTGTTTTTCATCGCTACGCGCGCTGAGCGATATAAGGCATGCCCTCAGTAAATTTGCGGTATCTTCACTGCAGATCGCCAGGATGACCTGAGGGAGTTCTTTCATCAATGATGAGATGCAGTGTGTATGTTGGCCCGGGCTGAAGCTTGGCGATGAAGTAACAGCGTACAGTCTTCTGAGATGATGTCGACAATACGGGATGACCGAATGTAGATATAACGGCAAGGGAGAGAAGATGGCTAACATTACAGAGCAGGGCTTGAAGGGTAAAGTTGAAGGATGATGTGAAGAGCAAAGGGAAAAGCAGGAAGAAGAAGAAGACTGGTGTCTTGGGGACGGGCAGACAGTGTGAAGAGGATGATGAAGATGTTGAAGATGGCGAGGATGATGAAGGGGAGAGGCCGTTGGAAGATGAAGAAGAAGAGAAGAAGAGAAGAGAGCTGGTTGCTTTTTATTGTCGAAAGCAGTAGGGATTGCACTTTCTGTAACTTGTCACGATGGAGAGTGATTCTTGCCTGGAGGATGACTCTTATTGATGAGGCAGGAGAGAAGTTGATCACTTGGTGACGACTAGACGGGAGAGATGAGGTAGGTATTTAATTCTATCTTTGCTCCTGCTTTCTTGACTACCAGAACTCCCATCCCTTCCATTTTGCCGGTTCTCTGATCCAGGTAGGTACAATGTTATTGATCCTTCGACTACCTCCGGTAGACAATTGCATTTCCCTCTTCTTAACCCAGCTCAACCTGAGGCTGGCTGCCAGATAATCCCTGAAGATCAAGATAGATTTGTGATCTCCGGGATCTTACTATCCCCTGGAAAGGGAGCGTAACACATCAAACTCGGCAGGGGAGGGGCAGGAAAACTTTAGATCTTTATGCTAAATAAACTTGGTCAATTTAGTTAGAGTTTAGGGGAGTCTTTACTGAGTTTATCTTGGCGGCAAATCCTCTGGTGCACCTGCTCCGACCAGCAGATCCTGTTTGCTCTGGTATGGAGGTACGGCCTAGATAGACTCACTCACCTTACACAATGTTTTTCTCATCTTCAACACACTTCTCCGTTATCCAAGCTATCTCAGCACAGTTCATCTTGTTATTTCAGCAATCAATAATGGACCCCTCTCACGCGGAAGAGCCTCTCAGGCCCCTCACCCCTCCAATCGGATGGACCCTTTGCTACAGAACAGAAAAAGAAGGGATTATCGAGTATAATACCTTCGTGAACGCATGGTACGCGTGGGCCTCTTACAACCCGGGCGAGGACAAAGATAAATGGGGAGAAGCCCTACGTTGCGTCAACAATTACAACAAGAAGACCCTTTTTTGCCGTGAGGTCTCTGTGGCAGCGACTGAAGAGTTGAATGGAGGACAACGATATGAGAATGTATGCTAGGGCCTTGTCATTCTCTTGAACATCTTTGAAATCAAATCACATCACCACAGTCGCGCAGCACGGGCACTGCAGGTATGGTACCCAACGTCTCTTGTCCTTAACGGCATTTGTCAAATGTGACAGCCTGCCATATGCCTTGAAGGGTGTCACGTGATAGCACTAGGCCCAATTCGGAAGGCGCAGATCTTGCCCCTTTTATTCCGCGTTTCTACACCGAGAAAACACAGACATAACAACAATACAC
>VYWZ01000146.1:0-31037 GCA_008711595.1 Fusarium xyrophilum | reverse complement strand
TAATATATATTATATTTAAATTAATAGTTACTTATTTCTTTCACTACTATTTTGAGCTACTATAATTATGTTATGGGTCTAAGTTTACCTGGGGTGTGTTATTTCTTTTCTACCCTTACTGTCCACTCTGCTACAAAAAGGCCTCATTTAGTCTTACTGCCATCCTATTGACAAACCAACCCTGCAGCGGACAACGATTCACGTTGAGTACGCAAAGCTGGACATACAAAAGCATTAGAGGCACAGCAGATACTCGAAAACAATGATCTTCACCGCAACAACCCGTCTAAATATAGCTTCACCCAAACCAAACACTGACGACCCCAATTTGGCAATCCCAACATCATATCGCTCGTATTCCTTCCCCTCACATAGAAGCTGACGCTCAATGCGTCTACCCAAGAGTCATCTTCAGGGTCCCCCTACGCCATCTTTTCAGCCCCCAAGCCAATCCATGTGCTTCACTTACATCACCGGCTGCCATCCTCATTCCTTTTCATTTGGCAAGTGAGGTTCTGTTTGAATTACAAAGATCGGATCGTCGGCAGCGATTGCAAGACCTCGTATTTCGGTCTGGGCTGACGATGTTGGTATTTTGAAGGTGTGAGGGTTTAAGTATAAGAGGTGACGATGTTGCTGCTGGATTGGAAGGGGTTTCTGGTGCCATCAAGTCTCAGACATACTAAAAACACCATTATTTATTCTTGAAAATTCATCAACGAAACTATAGTCCTGCGTACCTTGACAACATGTGGTCTGTCTACTTCCTCACAGCCTTTCTCGCAATGTAATTGCTCCCTTCCATACCTAAACACACCCAACTAACACACTCAGCTCTCCCACCATCGCAAAGAAATACCCCAAGCCCTGCCCAACAGTCACAACCACTGCAACTCTCTGCACAACTTGCATTGTTCCCGCCTGTCTCACCATCGAGACCATTTCCTCACAGCGAAACTGCCCCTCCAAGGTCCCAACCTCTGGCACATCATTCCCCTGCTCCGAGTCAAAGTGTCCCAGTGGCTGCGCAACTCCCTACACCTACGCTTCAGCCTATGGAACTGTCACCAAGAAACCAAAGTGTTCTACTGTCACTGAAACAGCGACTATTTGCTCTGATTGTATTAGGCCGATGTGTTTGAGCTTGGAGACGGTGAGTTCGGTTTGCGGATGCCCCAAAACGCCTGCTACGGTCACGACCAGCTACCCTTGCGGTGAGGATTGTCCTGTTGGTTGTGGGACGGAGTATGTAACTCCTACTGCTACGCCAGATTGCAAGAAGAACGACGATTAGAGGATGCGGCTGGTAACGAGCCGCTGTGGTTGGTAAGGTTCAAGGACGGTGGTGTATGCGTGCTAGGGGTGAGAGGACAACACTGGAGACATAAAGAGTCGTAAGACAGCTGTACGGTATATCAGGTCTGGTGTTGGTCTTTGAGAATGTCAACCAAATGTTAGCCGAATGTAAAACCCTACATTTTATTGCAGCTTATATGCAAATGACAATGAAGAACAATTCACTCTATATTCCAAAAAAAAAAAAAAAAAACTTCCATCAAATAGGTTTGAGATTGCCAAACCAACCTGATCAATCCCAAGTAAGCATTCCTGATTATGGTGTTGATGTCTGAGACATATCCGCTACTAAGTGCCTGCCACTACGCCAACATTGTCTGTCGCGGATTGGAACGCAAACACCATATTTTGGCAATTCTAGATCTATTATACCCGGGAACAAAGAATGCTATCCATTGAAAGAGCTTTATCATGGAAATGCTGTGAATAGACGACAATGAAGAGGCTGGGATGGAACAAGAGTATATAAGACTTGCAGATCGCTTGGCTAAACATCATTATCAATCATGCTACTTACAACAGTTACCACTCATACTCTCGACATCGAGACCACTATTCACACAAGTTCATAATGACGACTGCAAGGATGCTTCTGTCCATCCTCCTTCCCATGGTCCTTCTCGCAGTCGCCCTCCCTCAACCCCCCCCAAAATACATCGGCTGCATCTCCCAAACCTCAACCTTGTCAGCAACAACCCTCCCCTCACGTTTCACAAATCATGAATGCCTTCGAGCTTGTGCCGCTAAAGGTAGTCTCGTCGCCATTGGTAGTGGAACATGTTACTGCGATAACGGTAGCGCATCTGCATCTTTCGAATTGGTCAATGAAACTCGCTGCACAGAGCTCTGCATCGCCGGCGATGAGACCAGCGGCAAGTGTGGAGGACAGGACGTCTTGAGTCTGTATCAGATCGACGGCTGTGATGGGGGACGTGCAAAGAATGGGACTATTCCACCAGTGGCTCACTCTCCATGTACGCTTTGTGGACAAGCGACGCTTGTTCCTACTCCTACAGCAGTTCCGAGGAAAGCTGGGAGTCCTTGTCCTTTCGAGAGATGTAAAGCTGCGCCGACTCCGATCGCCACGCCTGCTGGGAACTCAACTGCCAAGATTTGCCCGTCTGGCGGATGCAGTTCTGGCGGGCAAGGAGGACAGAGCGGTAGTGGAGGAGCTGGTGGCCAAGGTGGAAAAACAGACACACAAAAGGGATCTTCTGGCGAAGGGGCCAAGGCTGCACCATGGCTTGCGAGTGAGAGTCCAAGATTGTACTCACCAAGTATACTATCAGCCATCGCGGCCGTGATTTTTGGGTTGCGTTTTCTGTGAGCAATAAGGGGAGAGAGGGTAATGGCTGGCAAAAAGAGCAAGAATGGGCACATTTGCTTGCATATTTCGGAGTTAACGGCTGGGAATGGTTCATGATCTGATGGAAACGGAAACGGAAACAATGGGTAGCTTGCTGACTTGTTCATTCTATAAAATGCCAACTTTGACAATATGCTACAATCTCCCAAATGAGCAATGAGTCAGTACACGAAGGGTATCGTGGAATTGCTGCCCTACGCCTTCGGAGCCAGAGTCAACGGCACGTAGTGAACTCCAAACAACCTCTTCTTGGTGATATCTCCATTTCCATCCTTTTCAATTCTCCAAACGTGCTGATTGTAACCCACCTTGTCATCGTCGACAGGAATGAACATACTATAGCTTGTTAGTATACTCACTCGCACAAACACGATCTTACTTACCACCCAGGAGCCTTCAGCTGCTCCAACAACTCAGGATGAATCTCCACCGCAGAAGCCCCGACATGAATAACATCCCAACCCGTCCCTTCGTTTTTCTCCCCCTCTCTGGGTTCCTCAACCCATCCTTTTCTCCCGTCACCAAGCCTAAATCTCACCTTTCCGCTCTCAAGCAACCTTCTTCCCTCCACACTCTTCGACATATTTGTCTCACCAAGTTCTTTCAGCTCACGAATATGCTCAAGACCGACTACGAGTCCCTTCTCGCCCACAAGCTCAGCCATAACGTGAGTCAGATACCCAGATCCAGAACCGATATCGAGGACCCGAGGGGCCGGTGATGTCGATGAGGGGAGAAGATAGCTGAGAACATGCTCGATGGCTGAGGCGTGCATATGGGGTGCAGATATAGTTGCTGAGTAGCCGATGGGCTGGGGCGAATCTTCATATGGCATGGATGGAGCGTAGTGAGCTCGGTCAACCTGGATGATCAGTATGAGTTTGGAGACGGGGACGGGAACTTTACCTTGAGGAATGCTTCTTTCACTCGAGGGTCGGCAATGAGACCGTTCTTCCACATGTTCTCAATAAGAGCTGAGTTGGTGTCTCCGCTGCATGTCCACGCCATGTTGATACTGAAGAGTCTCTGGTGTGTAAGTCGACAGGTGTTTCTGTAGAGCGTAGACACAAAATAGGGGAGATGGAGTGATTTCTTGATGAAAGCCACGATGACGGTGCGGATCTCAGTGACGTGAAAAGTTGTAGGAGAATTCAAGAGGCAAAACTGATGATGAGTGATGTTTTACTGATTCTGGAGAGGCAGGAGTGAGTTGTAATGTTATCATCATGTCGTACCTACGTAAGGTAGCCCGAGCAGCCGAAGCTCGTGCGGGGCCGATCCGTAATACGGGGATCGGCGACGGGTAACCCCACAGACCAAATCACCACTGACATTCACTAACAGGGGCTTTAATTTACGAGATCGTTCACTACCAGGATAGTAGACTGGGGAGGATGATGATGATTCGGGAATAGAGTAGAGGCTTTGATCTTTCGTATCGGATTTCCGATAATTCAGCTTTGATATGGACGACGAAGAACAGGAAGAATGAGGATTCTTGTCTCATTTGAGCGCTTTATATCCACGGTCGTCGGGCTGCCAATCATAAATACAACCAAAATCATGTTAAGAGACATATATAGAGACGTATGAAACTGCGTGTGACGCGCCAAACACTAAGCTTGTAGTAGGAACCAAAATATCCTTCCCATCCATCCACCCAAGAAACGCCAAAGGAAGAGAGCTAACGCCTACGTTTCTCGACTGATGTGCTTCCATGATATAACGGTATTGTTGTACATATTCAAATCCGCTAATTTAGACTACTCGCTCGTTCGACTCTCCCTCAGCAATGATCGGTACACCGAGACCGCGATCAGGGCTTTGGAGGACAAGCTGCTCGTGACGTCGTGCTCGCAGAAACTCGGCGACGCTCTTGATAAGAAGGAACCAGCCGACTACCATGAGCACGTATCCTAGCCACTCGCCTCCACTAATGCTGCCGAGATCATCGTCTGTTACGTCGCCCTGCTTAAAGTTGTGGGAATTGGGATCGGGTGGTGCGGCGTAGCCATCGGGGCCGCTCATGGCTGGGGGTTCGTCTTCTGAAACGCCTTTCATGTAGAAACCGTATTGAATAAGAGTTATGCCAAGACCAGCGCGAGAACCGTTCTTCGCAGCGTGGGTTGAGTGGAGAAGATATGTAAGGAGGAAGCCGACGAGCTGGAAGGATGTTGAGATCATGCCGTTCCAGACAAAGGAAAAGAACGAGCCAACTGGCATGCCGTCGATGTAAACCTCGTCGGGTCCTCCCATGCCAGGAGCGAGAATAGTCGTCTCCCAGTATGGAGGAGCAGCATCGGCCGCGGCTTGCTCGTAGGACTATTGAAGTCAGGACACATAGCCAAAGAGTGTTAATTCGGGCAACATACCGGTGGTAACTCGTCTTTCTCAGGATCACTGTTCCCTCTCTCCGGGCGCGCAGACAAATTGGCAAAAACACCATCTGACCCAGAACCACCTCCTACAATTCTAATTGACCTTGAACCGGACGGCGTGGGTACCGGAGCAGCCAGTTGAGCAGGTGTTGGTACAGTGTTGTCATTTTCCATAGATGGTGTCGAATTCTGTCGCATCAATCGCCTTCGATCATCGACCTCATCGTCGCTATCGTCATCATCGTCAAAGGCATCGGCGAGAGTAGAGTCGACCTGGCGCGTTGGTCGAGGAGAGGAAGATCGAGAGTGAAACGAGGGAGGTGGCGAGTGGGGGATCGGATGAGAGAGATTGTTGTTGTTATTGTTGTTGTTTCGGGCGTCAAAGTCCTCTTCGTCTTGACCGTTAATCTGAGACCTTGTTAGTATGCTAAAAACACCGCTGCTGATCGCGCGGCTCACTCGTTCGTATCGTCCGGACATGATGGGCTAATCGTCTGGCGGTGTCGGGCTGCCCTCCGAATCCGCTTTACAAGAGGAAAAGATACGCGATGTCGTAGGAAGAGCAGAAGGTTGGAGAGACTGAGGAACGAGAAGAAAAAGGAGAGACTGGACCACGGCGAGGGAAAAAAAAAAAAAAAAAAGGAGGATCTCCAAGGAAGGGCGGCGAAAAGGTCTAGTTTTGGGTTTGGGTGTGCTTGACGATTACGAAACAGACAGCGACAGGTCGGGAGGAGAAAGCCTGCCTGGGGCGAGAGCGCCTTAGTCGATATGCGGACGGCGGCTGTATTCGGGTTCGGTATCGGCACAGTGTGAAGTATGACAGGGGATCGTCCACAAGGGCCTTCAGGGGTGATACGCCGAAGTATCCGCCCACTAAAACGCCATGGCGCACTGTGACGCTACTTTGGCTTACGGAATCTAATCAGAGTTCAGGGGCATCAACAAAGCCAGATCTAAAGGGTTGTTCTCGAGTGAGAGTCCTTGATAGAACATCGTGGAAGAATGACAAAAGAATCTGATTTATTCTTTGTATGACTCTTGACTCGAACTTGCAAGTGGGCTGTGTCAGGTAGTGTTGGATCCACCTCCACACTGAATCAGATCACGGACTTGTCCTCATCAGGTTGAAGAATGGATGAGGCGATTCATTTCAAGGTTCTCGTGGCAGCCTGAGGCAAATTGCTTTCCGATTACAGTTTCAAAAGAGATCGACACTGTGACGGGCACACTGTTTTATGGAATTTCTCGATGGTTGACGTCGAGATATTCTGCTGCAGAGGTCCAGTCCTAGCAAAGACATCTTCACAATTCACAATGTCGCGCTCATTATCTGTAAGTGGTTGTCTGTTCCAGACGTTCAAGGATCAAATACTAACCCTCGTTCTGCAGCAAAAAATCTACTCCGACGTCTTTGCGCGCTGGCCAAAGCAAGCGCTTCGCCCCGATCACCAGCTCCAAGATGTCCTAGGCAAAGCCGTGACCGAGCGATTCAAGAACTATAAGCCTTCTATGGAGCGTGAGGAGCTTCTTAAGGCGCGGGCGCTTCAATTTCTCCTCCGAGACCGATATAACGATCGAGTACGTACCGCGACATAGCGAACACAATCCTGTGCTAATAATGAATGATACAGTTCAAGCTTAAGGGTAGATTACTCGAGCCAAAGAGTCAACCGACATATTTTGCGGATCTGGTGAGGGAAATCGACGAGGCGCCGAACAGATCATGGTTGGAGAGATTGGGCAAGCGATTAACGGGAATGATTCGGTTCCAGTAATTGATGGACGAGAAAACGACTTAATGCATGGAGAGGGTCCCAAAAAAGGACGTTAGCATCTGACGTGTATATGTATTGTACTTGTACATCGTATCAAAAGCTATTCCCCGTATTTGCTCATGTGCCCATATTCAACGCCCTCTGGATCGCTCAGCCCTGTCTAGATGTACTTCTCATCCGGATCTATCTTGTTGAACCACACTTGTATCTGCTCATAGGCAGTAAACACCAATCCTCCAGAAACTACCAATCTCGCCAAACGTGGCAACGCCCCGCTCCAGAACGTCAAGACACCCTCCTGCTTGAAGATAGTTGTCGCGCACTTGAAGCTGTTGCCATATGTCTTCTTCGCTTCGATACTCTGCATGCGAGTCTTGATAGTATCGAGCGGTTGCGTCACATATACAGTGATCAAACCAGCCAAACCACCAATTGCAAAGGTTCCAACGGCACCGAGCTTCTCGCCAGGTGCTGTGTATGACTCGGCCATTTGTTTGAAGAAGTTATAGGCGGTGAAGCGTGTTGCGCTGTTGGCAGCTTGTCGAGCGGTCGTGGGGACGAATCCTTGGAAGAAACCTCGGAGACCACGTTCGCGGGCGATGATGGGGACGGCGTGCAGAAAGCCGCGCATTCGAGGCTTAGCGGACTTGCGGTCGTCGATACTGCGATTGTAAGCTTGGGCCTCGGGGGGGGGAATAAGTCAACTTACAGAGTGGTCTTGATACTCTCGGTGGGAGTCACAGCAAGCAGAGACTCTGTGACTCCAGCACCGAAACCAGCAAGGACAGTACGAGGTCCAGAAAGATTGCCATTCTCGTCGACCAGAAGCGCCTTGTATTGATCAAACGCAACGAATCCTGGCCCCTGTCAGTCAACGCGACACGCGTAAATTCGGGAAGCGGCCTACGGATTCCAGCCTTGGCCGCGTTGCCAATGATGAGAGTGGTGCATCCAGCATACCACTGCTTGCCGAAAGGCGGCCAAGGGAGCTTCTGTCCTTCAGCCAACCGTCTGTTCAACTGCGACCTTGTCTTTGCAACTACACCAAATCAGCATGGTAGGTCCGTATCGACTCGGCTGGAGAAAACGTACACTCGGCGGGGTAGGTAATCGCTATACGACAGCTTGATTAGCTACGTCTTCATGGTCATGTCGTGCGAGCATACCAATTTCAATGGCGCCGGCAGTCGATCCAGCGATGATGGATCGCAAGGGGCTGGGCTGCTTCTTCTTTTCGCCTGCCTGTGTTGTCGACGCCATGATTGCTGTCCTGCCCGGTTATGGTCTGCAGGCGAGGTTGGTGTTGACGGGAATGGGAACTTGTTTTCTGGGCGTGGGACGGGATGGATTTCGTCACTTCTGACACAGATGAGCGTGCGCCGATGTCGCTGTAGTGTAAGTGTAACTACAGTGGTTGGCTGCTGGACGCGGCTTGGGGCACCGGGAGCAATCCGTTGAAACAGCCACGGATGTCTCCTTATTTTAGCAACAAATCCAATAAGGAGTGCTAAATAAGGGAAAGCTGCAGTTAATTTCAGAATTAAACTAAAATTATGCTGTCACGGCCCAAGTAAACTTCAACCTCGGCGCGCGTTCGAGGCTATGGATACACGCATTGCTCTAACCACGGCCTCAGATCTTGTTTCTTTATGAGACCGCTATAAATAATTCCGGAAAGACGCTTACGGCTTGCATATATGTGGCGTGTCTGTCTGTATGAGAAAAGGATAGCTTACTTCCCATAGGGCATAATTGCAGAATCTGCACGGAGTACAATATGATGATTGCAAATTGTCACTCTCGCGAGCCATACCACCGAGGCGGGCATCTTCATGGACGTGATCCGAAGATTAAGCACGTTTCAGACACCGATAAATACAAAAGGTTGGAGTGACTGTGGAGAGCACCCATGTCGTCGACCTGATAAAGGCTTCGTTGTTTGATCTGGACAGGCAGATTCGCGTTGTAAGAAGTCGCGCACACTTTGAACAGAAAGTCGCGAGGGCCTTTGATGTACACAACTTTCAATATGGCTACAGACCCAAAGCTCCTACCAACATCCTGAACTCTTTGCCGACTGGAAAAGATTCTGCCAAGGTCATCAAGTGCCTACCGTATCAGGCACAACGGTGGACAAGGTTCATTCGTTGCCTCAGATCGTTCAACGAGCTCTTAGAAACCAATATCACCAAAGGGGCGTCAGCCCACTGGATCTCGAGGTTACCAAGGAACTTCTTCTTCGTAAGGATAACCTCAAATACACGCCACTCTTCGCTTTATTCAACACTCGGCCGTACGTTCGAGAATTTCAGCTGAAAGGCCTTGCGAATCACACGCCAAAACGATGGAGGATGTGGGTATTAGAATCGAGAAGATTGCAGCCTCAATGGGGGAGGCGCTTGCTGTACTTCGTTCTAAATGCGAGGCCTTGGCCTTGTGTGCTTTGCTCTTGGTGCTTCTCCGGCTTATGATGCATGGAAATTCGGGCCCCTGGAGATTGGCATACACGATCCCTCCTTCTGCCAACTTCTAGAAGTACAGGAGATGAGTGTGAAAGAATATCCCTTACTGTTTAGGCGATCATACAGGAGTGATTCCGTCATCGCCAGAATACTTGGACCAAGATGGTGATGAAGTATGGTAGTCCTTCAGGACAGCCTACATCAGACAAGGCAACGCATATCACACCAAGGATTCCTTGCCGACGCCGGAAACTGTTATGAAGCATTTCGAATAACTGTGTTATGAAATGGGGGAAGGAGGTGAAACGTGTTGAACCTGTGCAGGCTTGTGAGCGTATGCATGGCGAGTAGAAGAAGCATATGTATTTTCCCAAGCTAGCTTAACCATTGCAGTAGCACTCCATCCAAATGCTGAACAACTCCACTGATGCTTCATTTCTCATACCTAGGTACTCATGTTCATTCCATCTACTTCTTTCTCCCCCATTTCTGCTCCAACCCAGCCTTCCACTCGTTGAAACTCGCCACCTTGCCATTAACCAACAATATCTCTCCCCTGTGCAATACTCTTCCCAACGGGGGCACAGTAAACCACTGATGATCACTCCTACAGATCAAGTCATCTCTATGATCGCTCGTCTTGTTTCCCTCACCCTTGATAATAGCCATACACTTTGCATCATACGTCTCCATGCAGTACTCGCAGATGTAGTACCCGTCTGAAGGAGGGATTACATCTAGACATTGGGCGCAGTTTTGACGCATCGTCTGAATCTCGGGGAGTTTGGGCTCAATGCGTGAAAGAACGGGCGAGTCTTCTGGAGTCGAGGTGAAGACCTTGGGATCAACTTTGCGCATTGATTGGCTGAGGGCGAGAGCGTTTTCGATGTCGCCGGCGGCAATGAAGAGGCCTAGGAGGTTATCCAGGGCGTATTCGTCATTTTGGGCATCATGGTCAGAGAGAATGTCAAGACTGTCGTTGATGAGTTGTCGAAGATCGCGGTCTGTGGAAGAACTTCGACCGAGGAGGCGATTAAAGAGGATCATGTAGATGGCTGCGACGTTGACGTCTGAACCAACCATCTCGATCGGCATGTCATGGTTCTGATGCCGACTTTGCTTCTGCTTGATCTCGTCAAGATCTTCAAGCCAAGTGTCTGCTTCAGGCGTTCTCAAGCCGGCATGAAGAATACGCTCTTTGTACAGGGAAGCAAGCTTCTGGAATGCGAGAGCATAAGCCTGTCGTGTGGGAACGTTACCACGAGGTCGGTGTCCGAGTTGCGTTATACCCTCGAACAAGTCCAGCGCAGAATAAATATCGCGACTATACGTGTACGTTGCGCCAAGTGCGAGACGAAGATACAGCGCCTTGAGGGGGTCGCGAGTTGCGGTCGCGACCTCAATCGTGAAAAGAAGAGACTCGTTAATGAAGTCTGTTTCACCGACTTTGCTAGCTGCCTTGGGGATCCAGTCTATGACGAGAGCTTTGTTATGGAACTCAAGCAAAAAGTCAACTAGTATTGTGCGCTTGTGTTCTGGGCCAGTGACCTCTTCCGAGAGCTGTTTAAGGAACTGAATGACAGCTTCATGGCGGTTCTCTGTGGCCACTAGCTCGAGGTACCCGAGTTCAGGTTCGAAATATTCTTTGCATTCTTTGCGATCCAGACCGACCACTTTGGCGCTCTTCATCGCCTTGAGGAAGTATTCGAGGGCTTGGTCGACTTTGTGGAGTTCTTCGTAGCAAGCGGCTATGAGAATGTGATCCTTGTACAGACGCCAATTGCAGCTCTTCAGGGCTTGCTCAGCAAGGTTGCCGCTCGCGATACTCTCTTCCTCAATAGCTTCACACTTGAGAGTTTGTTCTAGAGCCTCTTTGAAGCGACCGTCACGCGAAAGACAGTATGCGATACGACCACGTGTCTCAACACTGTTATTGTCGAGAGCAAGAGCCTTGTCATAATGACCCAGCGCCTTGCTGTGCATGTCATTCGTGAGATATGTGCTTCCGAATCGACGGTGCCAGTGGGCACTCTCTGGGATCTTTGCCCACTCTGCTGCTTTGACGATTCGCTTCTCGACCGGGATTACAGTCCAGTGGGTGTTGCAGTCAGACCAGGAGTAGCCCTCTTGCATGAATGCGATGGACTGGACAATCTTGAAGCAGAAGAGGGTGGGGATATATTTCTTGAAGTTTTCTGAGAGCCACGCTCGAGCATAGAGATCTCCAATGGGCTTGCAGATACCGGGGGATTCCTTGACGCCTTTGCTGGCCCATTCTCGAGCTCCAGGACTGAGAGAAGATTGGACATCGGGATCCCCCATCCATCGCTTGAGACCCTTCATGTTGGCATCTGTAAGGACCTCAAGACCCTCGTCATTCTCCTCATACATAAGAGTCCAGTCGAGAATGGTGTTCTCATCAGTGAGCATCTTGTGCACATACCCTCCAAGCTCTTTCTTCTCAGGTGCAGGTACTGTCGCGGGATCTAGAACAGCTAGATGTTCCTGCCAGTACCACGCGGCGTACTGTTTCATGGATTCTCGACCACTAGCGCTGAGCCGGTATTTCTCAAAGGCGGATTTGTTCGTGAAGATGGATAGACAAGTCCTGAGGATGTGAATGCGCGAAATGAGAGGATCGAAGCCAATGCCCGCACCAAGCTTTGAAGAGTTTTGTGTGCTGAAGAATTCCTTGACGGAAGAGTGGAAGAAAGTAATCCACGTATTTGTCTTGCTTGATCGGAAGTCCATTTCACTCATGGGGTCAAAAAGGTCCGAGTTGGCAGCGGGACTCACACCACGTCCAGGGCTAGCTCGTCCAGGACCCAAAGCCTGAATCGGGCTCGTGCGACGTAGAGGAGACAGGTTTCGACCCAGGTCGGGACTTTGATCGAAGACCGTTGGACTCTTGGGGCTTCCACTTCGTCCGGAGCCGAGATGGCCGTTCTTGATGCGCTGTTGCTTCTCATGCTCTCGAATGAGATCGTCAGTTGTTAAACCGTCTTCGCGCTCGAGTTCAAAGAAACATGCGTATTGTCCGCGCAAGGTTTCTTCGAGGTGGAAAGGAGGATCTCCGAAACGCATGATGAGGACTGCTTCTAATTGCTCGAGCGACAGGACTTCTTCTGCACACGCGACCCACTGGAGCATTTCGTTCAGATCCCTTGTCTGGTCTTCATATAGTGTCTCCGAGAGGTTCTTGAGCGTTTGTGCAATGATCCCGTTGATCTCCTTGGGATATGACTGCAGACTGGTGAGGATGCTCTGGGGATGTCGCTTACGACTAATATCCTCCAGCATGAACTTTGCGAGAATGAAGAGACCGTCGGCTTGTTTGATCATGGCGTCAATAATCTTTTGTCGAAAGTCGGGAGGTGTGCGGCTCAAGTTACGAAGGTGCCAAACGCTATTCTCGATGTACAACTTGACATCCTCGGCGTTGCGATCGGGCGTGACGTGAAGGGTTGTGATGACTTGCGTTCCACTATTTCCTGGATCGAGGCTATACATGACGGTCTCAGTCATGTACGTCCTTCCGATAACAGCAACT
The DNA here is from genome assembly GCA_008711595.1 of Fusarium xyrophilum. Taxonomy (NCBI): domain Eukaryota; kingdom Fungi; phylum Ascomycota; class Sordariomycetes; order Hypocreales; family Nectriaceae; genus Fusarium; species Fusarium xyrophilum. The sequence continues at coordinate 18,150 of VYWZ01000146.1, read as the reverse complement.
TGAAGCGTGACATGATTTGGTCTCCTGTCGGAATCATCATCCGAGCCCATTTGCTGGAGGAGTTCCTCGACTTCAGCAGAGTCCGCCTCATCGATACCGTCGAGGAAGATGTAAATCGCTTTCTGTTGTTCTTCTTGCTGGAACGGCTGGACAAGGAGTTTTCGGTAGGCGCTGGGTATGGTGCGGATCTCATCAATGCTGCGAAGATTCTCGAGAAGCTGTTTGGCGTACAATGGATCGCTCTCGCTTAGCTGGTAGGCGAGATCGCGGAGAGCTTGGAGAACTGAACGAGTCTCGGGATTGTTGTCTCTGAAATAGAAGTACGCAAGTCGCGAAATATGTTCTGTTCCCCAGGACACGAGTCTAGTGGTCAAATACGACTTGCCAGTTCCTGCGAGAATGTTAGCTGGCGTTCAGAAATTGAGGTCGGCGACACTTACCGGCTGCACCTGTAATCCAGAGGAAGCTGGTCTTCCTATCGAGCCAAGCCTTGAATCCCCCATCTGTGAGGATCCAATCTCCGGTCGACTCCGCGCGTGACTTGTTGAACATAGCAAAGAAGTCCTCGGGAAACGGCGAAGGGTCTAGAACCTCCTTGAGTTTATCCTGATGCGCCGCGATAGCACGCTCACGGCCTTCAGACCTCATCTGCATCATAGTCTGGTTCATCTCCTCAAGCTTGCTCTGCATATTCTCCGTGGTGAGATTAAGCTTGTTAACACCTCCATAAGTATCTGCAAGAACCTGCCTCTCTTCACCAATGTTAAGAGCCTTTAGCTTGTCAAGCGCTTCCTGTACAGGCGTCCCTTTGCCGAATACTGTACGGAAGTATGCCTTGAAGCGACCGCGACGAACTTCCTTGGCGGCCAAGACGAATACTTCAAATAGTTGGGCGAGTATAGTGACAACCTTATTTCGCAGCGCATTTCCCATCTTATACTGAACATACACATCAAGTCGTGATGTAAAGTCCTGCAATTGTCAGTAAAGCCTCGAGCGCGCGGGGTTGATCAACATCACTCACTCACCTTCAAATGTTCAAACAACTCAACGATGGTATCATACGCGGAGGAAACATCTCTCGCTGCTCCAATGAGATGCGCAACAGCGCCAAATATTCCCTCCGCTGGCGCAAAGGAGTCTGCCGCAGCACCACTCACGATCTCACCGATGACTTCAACGGGAGTAAGGCAAGCCGCCATGGCGCTAAAGATCGACTGCCGCTTCTCGCGGAATCTAGTAAACTGATCATTCTGCTTGTCGACTTGCTCGATCAGGTCTGTGACGTTGTTTATCGGCGGGTCAAGAAAATCGCCGAGTTCGTCTTTGGAATCGGAGGAGTACAGCTTGCTAGCATCGTCGAGGATTTGCGCAAACTGTGCTTCCGCTGTGTCCTTGTCTTTGTGGACCGCCATGATGCCCTGACGGTCCCGCAGACGATCTTTACGATAGAAAAAGAGACTCGAGTGAGAGAAGTCGTGGTGCGGAAGAGAGATAAACATAAAAGACGGTTGGTGTTTCGGAAATCAGGCTGGATGGATATGTTCACGCTATGACTCGTAACCAACGAACTTGGCAGGGGCCAAAACGAATGATCAAAAACTGAGGGATCAATAATCCCTGTAAGGGTTCGAAAATGAAAGGAGGATCTGGTTGCATTTGCTGCTTACGGTGCATATTATACCATGCCTCTGTTGGTAAGGCTGAGCTGCGTGGTAGTGGTAGGGGTAGGGCGATCTTCAGGCTGCGTTGTCGTAATTCTGGGGCTATTTCTTGGCTATCGACAGAGAGCTCGGAAGACGGCATTTTCGAGAGTTGAAATGCCAATCACAAACATTTCAAGTACATGAAATAAGAAGGAGCGAACATCAGCCTCGATGCGTCGTTAAGCGCTCGTCATCAAACGGGAGGCGTTCAGCCTGAGACACTTGCTCATTCAATGGTTTCACCGTATCCCTAAGTTATGTCTTGCAATTCTCCGGGGGCTCACTTTGCAACGTGATCATCATTTGTGACTGGTTTGTTGTCTGGGTGAGTAATAGAAATGGTTGATCTTTACACTTTCTATCAGGCAGCGATCTGTTATACGTCATTGGTTCAGTTTACGATGCTCGCCCTTTCAGCCTCGTCTTTAAGGTGAGAGACCGATCTTACCGACACCACTGAGCCAATTTCCAGGTCACCTCATAAGGCTGGGCTGCGAAGCCCATCCCAAAGTGGACTCAAGATTCCGCCGCAACCCTCCTGGCGGCCCGTCCCGCGTTGTGCTCTTATCGTACGTAAACTCAACTATCAAGCTACAGTAAGGCAAGGACTTTGTTGATCTTGAGAGTTTCCTCCGACGTGATGTAATTATATGTCGTCGACCCAAACATTAAGAAGCCATTTCAGAGCCAACACTGCTTATGAAGATCCTCCTTTGAACTTGCACATCTATGCAGCTGCTCTATTCAGGTCTCAATGGCTATAGAGTTCTGACACAGGATTTGGAATAGCTTCAACTAGCGATCAATAGGCGAGGAGAATGACGAAGGCATGTTTATATATTGTATGAGAAATGCTGGCATTGCTTATGGTCTGAATCACGTTTATGTTATATAAGATGCTTGGGTTTGCTACTTGGAAGCCAAGAGGACATAACACACAGGCAAGAGTTACCTATAGCCCAATATAAGGAAGTTAAAGTACTGTAACATCTTAATATATAAGTCTCTTAAGCCATAGGCGACAGAGTACAGGTTTAAACTCCAGGGTACACACTTTGTTACACGACATGGTAGAAGCCGACCTAGGCAGCAATTGCCTTTATTACGCGACTGCACACTTAGCATTCTGGCGACATCTCCTTACTAAGGCATTTCAATGTCTTAAATACAGCAGTAAATAGTACCAAAAAGTTGAAAAAATGGCCAAAAAAAAAAAAAAATGGTTTGCATCTCTTTGATTACATGTGTCATCCTTAGTGCAGGGGCCATGCTACTACGTAACTGTTAGTGGGTGCTCGAACGCTGGAATTTGGGGGAAACGCTTACATCTTCTCTGTATATCTTTCAGTTGACATAGGCCAGCGGTTCCGCTGGCAAAAGACTTGGTATAGAGGTAGCTTATATAGCCTCAAAAAAAATAAAAATAATAAATAAAAAAATAAAAAAATAAAAAAAACCATTTCTGTTTTATAGCCTTTTATCATCTCCCTACCATTGATTAACAGGAACATAGCTGTAGATGTTTGTCTTGCTCAGGCTCAGGCCTTGCTTGATCTTGAATACCTTCTGACTGGTGAGATTGCAGTTACTGGTCGCACCGACCATTTTGGCATTTATATATCTTCTCTCAAGCTCGACACTCTGGATTAGTTGCCAACATAGACTCTAAAAGTGTGATTCCAGGAGGACGAGGTTTCTTGCTTTACTCTAGGAAATCATTCATTTGGTAGTAGTCTGGAATAGAGCAGCGACAAGAGGTTGTTCCGTGCTTGCGATCGAGTACTCCGTAAATCTGGAATAATTCCAACGGGATGGCTGCAAGCGATGGGAATTCGGGGAAATTTGGTGGCTATGCCCTAAAACTCTCTAAAAGTATAGGGGCTTTAGGGTGATCGGCGGGGCAGAAACAAGCAGCCAGCTGGGGCGATCTGCTGTCAGAGATCATGTATATATTGACAATGAGTCCAGCGACACATGGCATTTAATCCCAGGTCGAAAATAGTAGGAAATATTTCAGAACACGAAGCTAACTATATGGATTAAACACTAGCCAGAACAGAAGCGACAATGCTTTCCGGTGTTTCCTTAGTAACCCCCTCCTCCCACGACGGCGTAACGATACAGCGAGCTTTCCCCCCCTCAAGCTGCCTCGTACAATTGAGCGACAGCCAAGTCAAGAATCCAGCCGCCTTCACCATTGTCACGCTTCGTTCGCGCTCCATCTATAAGCTCACGAGTCGTTCGTCTCTGGATATCCCGTTGGCTTTCCGTTCCCTTCTGAATTGCTTCCAGCAGTTCATTCTGACATGTTTTGATGGAGAGCACTTTGACGTGTTGATTCGCTGTTTCTTCAGGGTGCTGAAGGACTCCAACTACCGACTGACCTATTCCTTCAAGAGTAGTTCCAGTAAAGTACTCTTCGCCGTGATCATAGATGATTGCACAGCGATTCTTGATGTCGAATCCCATAGCAGGGAACCGTTTTAGCGCCCAGTCAATGGGGTTGCCAGTCGCGATACTGGTCCAAGTAAAGTTGGGGTTCGCAGCAGCATGTTCTTCTGCACGATCGACACCAACGGCTCGCTGGGCGCGCACCGCTTCGAATTCAGGATAGCTTCTGAACTCCGGGCCCCAGCCGTAGTCATCAGTGACGAAGCGTTTGACTCCAGCGGCGAGAGCAGCGTCAATAATGGTCGCTTGCAGACTAATGCCGGCTGGACCGACAACGCACACAGCGGCGTCTTGGCTAGACAGCGCTTGGGTGAGTGCTTCCAGATTATAGTCTGTTCTGATTACAGGGATGCCATCTGGAAACGTGGACTTTGATTCATTTCGGGTCATGATGGTGACGTTGAAGCCAGCTTTGGTGAGAGCTGCAGTGATGGGAGTGCCGAAGTTGCCAGAGGCCTAGCTGCGTTAGTGCATACAAAACTTGCATCAGGGATGGATGCCTTACACCGCAGATGGCTACTTTGTTAGGTTGAGTGGTGGACATTGTATGGGTTTAGCGAGATTGATGTGTGTAAGTGAATGTTTCGATGGACGAGAATGTCTCGATTTGGTTGACTTTATCCCCGGTGCAATCCCACCGGGCGGAATTCCGCCCAGGCTAACATTTACCTGGCTAAAGCCAACCTTTACATTTGACGCGAGCAATTCTACCAGGCCCCAGAGGAGCAGGAAAAACTTAGGATCTCTATCCTAAATAACGAAAGGACTCAGATAAGTTTAGTATATGTCAGTAAACATTCAGACCATTTCATCTCAACACCCTTATTTAACACGGGTTTCTTGCTTCCCGGGGACATCCAGCCTATCAGTTCTCCTTTGATGGCTTCCTTCCATAGATCGAATAGCTAGTTTCTAGTCAGATATGTCCTCGCGAAGTTGGAAGTCAACTCACAGCGGCCAGTAAGCATGAGTGTTTCTATCAGCCATCGCCTTCCGCTGATGGACCAGCCAGAGACTGACTTCCTCGGGTGTCCATCCGTGAGCACGAGTCAATGGTGCTATCGTGAACGCTTCAAGACCGCAGGCCATATTGGTATAGCACCAACTTCCAAGTAGCTTGGCTTTCTTGTCTCGAGGCCAAGGGTCAATGGGCCGCTTGAACTTCTCAGCGACAACATCCTCAAAGCCGATGTTTTTCATGATGTCCACGAGAGACAGGATATCGAGGTATGGTCGGCCAAACATGACAGACGCTTCATTCAACAAGGCCAGAGACTTGAGCATGATGCTATCCGGGCCGGGACTGCCGTCATCTGACTTGATATTTACGTCGACTTCTTGGACCTCGAGATAGCCACCAGGGACAAGGTTGCTGCACTTATTCGCTACAACAGAAGAGCCATGAACCATACTTGCTCGAGACATCTCTTGAGATAACCGCCCCAGTCTGCAATGTAAGATGTCATGATACGATTACGGATATAGTCAAATGGCTGACTGTAAGTCCATTCATCCTCAACATCATCGATAGCAAAGTTCACTTTCGGTGGGACGCTACAATCGTTAGTGAAAGCTCATGCATTCTCATACTTAGTCATACAAGTCTGGTTGGATTGGCGACAGATCAACCCCCGTTACCTAGACATTATGTTAGAAGACAAACAGTCGCCCTGAGACGGCATAATTACCTGAGCTTCAGGGTCCTCATCCGCATAATCGACAGCCCAGATGCCGGTACCTGTCCCGACATCCAGAGCATGCTTAACCTTGGTATCTGGTTTGTTTGGCGGTGATAAACTGAGTTTATCGCCGAAAGTGAGCAGAAACAGGTTATGTTGAAGATCTTGGGTGATTGGCATCTAGGGTTCCCTTTTTGAAGGTGGCTATCATACCAAGTCTCTCATTTTCAGCCTCATCATTTGGCAAGGCATATTCTTATTAATAGGTTAGAATTTGGGCATCGAGTTTGGGATTGAAAAGTATTACTTCCGTCTTTGTAGGCATGATATGTTCTCCCGTTCTCACGACGATAATTCAGAATCGAGCTGGAGACATTCGCCGTAGAAGACTGGAGATCCTACAAATCGTCAGACCACAAGGACCGTAAGTTTGTATCCCCAAAGGGATCACACCTCGCCAAGGGAAGAGTCAGTGTCCTGAGTCTAGTGATAGTCAGATATGCCTCTTTGTTCAGGTTATCTCTGCTTACCACGTCGTCAGGCACGATGGCTGCGGCATCGACATCTCGAGTTTGAGCCATATCAATAGAAGAGTGGTAGTGTTTGTGGACTTGTGAAGAACCATATCAGGATCTTTGGTCGCTTTAACATGTTGGTCGTCCCCTGTTCTCGGCAAACTGCATGTTACTTGACTTCCTAACACGCATTTACCCGCTATTTCGTCGGCCCATCGGAAAGACATATAATAACTTCCAAACCAATGATGCTTCAGAGAATTCTGGTAACCCTATTCAATTCAATTTGTATCAGTGTTGTCGACGTGTCATACTACGCCGCAAGTCGGTAAATTAGGGCCGAACCCAGTGCGTGTCTATCAGAGCGCCTTTGGACCTGTATATGTTCTTCCAATTCAATCCAGGCCGAGTGGTCAGTATGGGACCTCTGGCGTAGTGCTACTTCTGTAGTCATTGTCCGATCTGCATTATCACCGAGGGGATGGAATCTTGTTGACGAAGAAAACAGAGGGCACATATGCGCCTCCTAAGTTGAGATTACACATGAAACTGATTCACGACGTTATAACATATTTAGTAGAGTAAAGTGAGATAAAAGCATGGTGGCATACTTATTTGTCAATGAGCTGATCACTGGTACTGTTTTGGACAAGAATTCCTGTTAAGGCTTTAGATTGAAGTTCTCTACATTTATTCTACACGAGATGATCATTTAGTGACGATAATGTGTTCTTTTCTCATTACTCACTTGAGTATGTACCTTCTTGCATCTCGAACCATTTCTATAGCCCTAAGTCACTGCCAAAGTCACTCGAATCACCATCATTCATTGAGCTCAGAGCCTGACTGCCCATGATACGAGTGCCCCGCCCTGTCAGAGGTCAGCTTTTACCGTTCATCATCGTAGGTTATATGGGAACTAAGATGAGATCTGGCCTGACGATCTTTTGAACTAACTAATGCTTCTTGGGTGGCTCTTTGTGAGTCTTGGTCTGGGAGAAGACGCTTTGCGGAAGAACATGGGCTTCACCAGCTAAGCTGATATTGGGTTTAGCAGGCCATATATAATGGAGAGTCTATGGAGGCTTGTGTAAATGAGAAGTCCTATCGATTTTGAATGTCAAAGTCGGCTCTAGCAGTCATTAAGTCATGCAAGTGGTTGAATGATATGAAGGATAACCTTTAGCCTAAATGAAACGACTAAGTTTCGTTCCACACAGTATTTCGAAGATTGTAACTGATGTGAGCCAAAATAACGGTTTCGTTCGGCAATTGGACAGACAACGAGTTTTAGGCCTAATTACTAGCTTGGTGGACATAGCCCGGAGCTGCTTAGCATCTCGGAGTGGCTTAACCGACTCGAGAGATTTATATAAACCCCCCGTTGACCAACAACCTTAAGAATCTTTATGACGATAGCTGTCTTGACTTTTTCATCATTGATGAAAGCACAATGGCCGAAGAATCGAGTTCCACGTTCGAAAACCCAGTCATTCGGGGCTTCAACCCGGATCCCACCGTCTGCGTAGCTCCCGCTACGGACTCAACCCCAACTAGGTTTTGCCTCAGCACTTCGACATTCGAGTTCTTCCCCGGATGCGCCACTTACACGTCAACCAATCTGGTTGACTGGAAACTCATCGGCCATGCAATTAGTCGTCGAAGTCAGATTGACATGCGTACCGTTGAGCCTGGTGCGGGTAGTTGGGCCAGTACTTTGAGATATCGACCTGAGGAGAAGAGATGGTATTTGGCCAATGGTGTCTTCCACCCCTACCGGCCAACTGTTGATGTAGGCCATCAAGACAAAGGGACAAATAAGATCAGCCTCTGATAATTGAGCAGGAACGCATCTTTCCCAGAGAATTCTATGTCTGGACGGACAATATCTGGGATGATAATGCGTGGTCTGACCCAGTTTACTTTGACAACCCTGGTTTTGACCAAGATGTAAGTGAATTACAGCCTTGCTTTCACTGTAATACTGACAGGACCAGTTGTTCTGGGACGACGATGGGAAGGTCTATCTCTCAACAACAATTCGCTTCGCCTGGCGAGACCCAAACTCAAAGCAGAAAGATTTTGGGTTTCACATCTCCGAGATTGACATCTCAACTGGAAGAACCCTCACCGTCCCGAAAGTCATCCGGAAGGCTCCCCATGGAATTGCTGAAGGCTCTCATATCTTCAAGCGAGGAGACTGGTATTATCTCTTGACAGCTGAAGGAGGCACAGAAGCCGGTCATCAAGAGTGGGTATTTCGAAGCAAAGATGGCCCATTAGGTCCATGGGAGAGCCAGAGAAAGCCGCTTTGGTATAATGGACCCGATGAAGAAGTCCAAAGAACAGGACATGTCGATGTCTCTGAGGACGGAAATGGAGACTGGTGGTCTGTCCTACTGGGTGTTCGACCAGTGAAACACCTGGGGACGTTTTAAGAACCACAACTAGGTATCCTTAACCAGCTCCCTTTGTGATTGGAACAAGCTAACTTCGATAGGACGAGAGACCTTTCTCGTCAAGGTTGAGTGGAAGAACGACTGGCCAGTCTTCAATGACGGCAACAATATCACGCTGAAGAACACAGGAAGAGATCTTGTCAAATCAGCTTCGAAACAAAGCCTTCAAACGTGGAAGGCCGATCTGTCTAACTCTAAAGATGATTTGGAATTGGGGTGGTAGCAAAAGTGTAAGCTCCCTTTTCGAATAATTGAGAATCAATCTGACATATCCAAGATACACCGATCAAGCAAAGTTATTCTCTTACAGAAAAGCCGGGTGTGCTAAGACTCTACGGGAACTGCTACGACTTAACATCTCCTGAGGCTCCGGCCGTGCTTCTGAGGAAACAGACTTCTTACAACCAGGTATTTAAGGTAAAAATGAGTTTCAACCCTACAGTTCGAGGCTACGAAGCTGGTATTGTCCTATGGTGGAGCCAGCACTCTTATGCTTCCTTAGGGGTCGTCGCTACAGAAAATGAGGATGGAGAAGTCGAAAACAGGGTCATCTATAAGGGAGCTGCTGGAAATGTAAATAGATTCAAAGTAAGTCAAGGGGCATACTGTTGAGAAGAAGCTGATACTGCCACTAGACTTCAGAGACAGATCTTGGAGGTAACCTCGAGAACGTTGAATTGTCTATTCGTGTATACCCGACCAAGCACGAGCTTTCTCTCAAGGCTGGAGGACTGGAGTCAGAGGTATATACTGTCGACGCCAGTACTTTGACGGTGATGCCACCCCACAGGGGATGTTTTGCCGGAACAGTGTTTGGAATCTATTCCTATGGTAAGAGTCAGCCTGTATTAGATCCAGCAGACTTTTCAGACATCAGCACGGAGGAACTTGAGTAGCAATTGTAGATGAAACTAGAGTTACACCATCACCAAAACCCCTGCTAGATCATCCTCCAAGAGTAGTAAAAGGACAAACCACCAAAAGCAGAAACTGCAAAAAAAGTTGATTCGCATGTCTAGAACATGTAGCGGTTCTCTCCCGCCGGGAATTGAACCCGGGTCTCAAGCGTGACAAGCTTGCATACTGACCACTATACTACGGAAGAATAACCGGCTTTAGCCGGTTGTAGTGAGAAACTGTGATTGCTGAGCCGTATTAAGAGTATATATACCCCGTGCTCTCTGAAGCTCCAGATCGACGGTCTGGTTATCCTCATAATCTGGAGTAACTATGTGATGTCTCGTTTACGATGCGCTGGAATTCTTATTAGACTGTATGAATTTATGTCAACGGATCTGCTCTCTGACGTCAAGAAGAGCTTGAGGTCGGAGCGAAGAGCCCATATGCTCAGCGCGGAAAGGTTTAAGAATGGGTGCCATTGTCAAATATTACATATAAAATTCAAACAAGCTTGCAAGAGTGAACAGGTCTTGAGAAACGCTTCTTAAATGATCTCGAGGAGAGTAATCTTGGGAGGAGTGAGAAAAGGGTTGAATGGCCGCGATCTAAAGTCATTCTTGTCCGTTTTGTTCTGTCGTTTTCCGTAAATCCGGTTTATGGTTCTTGGTGGTAGGATCTAGAAAGAGGTAATGACCGGATAGGATAATGCCCCAAACGAAAGAGGAGATGCCCTGTGTTGCATTGAGAGCGGGTAGGTTGATCCTGTCTTGGCGGTGACTTTTGGTGGTGGTAAGTGAGAGGAGAACGAGCTAAATATCTTCAACCGAGTGAGGGGGTTGTGATGATATTTATATCTTATATCCGAGAACCCTGAGGTCCTGAATCCAACTGAGTTGCTCGTAACACGTTTTTATAAGTCAGCTATAGTTTGATTGGCGCACACTTTCTTATTTATTACATACTTGAGCAAGTGGTTATCGAAATGCTACCCCAGGCTTCGCTCGGAGAATATTCGAGGTTAGTCAAGTGATTGAAGGCCATCGACATGCAGAATCCGCTCAGTGGAACACGCTCATGTAGAGGAATCCGGGGAAGCCCAGTATAGGACCAACGATGGGGAATTTCGGGCTGGAAGAGACAATCGCCTATGCAGGAAACCCTGCGCGTCGATTGAAAATAGCAGACCTGCCCTTGTAGGAACCGCCATATTTCCGAAGCCACCATCAATAGTTTGCAGATTGATAACATACTCAAGGACGAGGCGCTCTATTCCACGGCCCTATTGTAGGACTCAACACAAAATACTGGGATGGACGTTGCGGGGGCGACATAGACATTATCTGACAATGCCTCACGAGGCGTACACCAAGGCACATCAGCTAAATCGGTGGCTTGCATATGCATAATTCCACAGCCTCATTTGTTATCTCTTAATTCTGACAATCTCCCGCTCCTAGAACTGCACTCAGCTCCTCATTTTGTTTCTCCCAAGGTCGAAGTAAAAGTGTTGCAATTCTCGCTCGGCTTTCCCGACATCCAAATCGTCATGGACGGCCTCTCAGTAGCCGCATCACGCATCGCTGTAATCCAAGCTGCTCATCAGACCTACAAGATCAAATCGCAGTTTGTAAGAGATTGAAAAGACGCGAAGAGTGACTTGGCCGCTGTCGGTCAAGAGTTGTCCACACTGACAAGAACTCTGACACAGTTGAAGGATCTGGTGCCCGATGGCAGTGACTTAACCAACAATACCAAGAGAGACATCCGCGAGATCGTTTCAAGCTGCTTGGTAGTGGCTAGCGACATAGAGAATCTTCACTCGGGTTATGAAGGAAAGCTGGCGGCACTGAGTTGGGCCACTAGAGGCAAGCGAAAAGTCGCGACGGCCAAGGTGCTTTTACAAATAAATCGTCGAGTTCTCAGTCTGGCTATCGATACCATTACTCTGTTAGTAATAATGGTCATCTATCCGGTGTTGAAGACTAACTCTTCATAGAGCCACTGCCCGGAATATCAAGCAGGATACAGCCAATATTCCAGATGATGCTACGCATATGAGAGGTGATATTCACGACTTGATCGTAAGGATCAGAAACCTCGAGCAGATGGTTGCAGACAAAGACCCGGATGATCCGCGAAAATATGTCCTGATGCGCTATCTCGACGATTTATCCTCCGTTGCTGTGTCTGTATGTGATATGTCGTCGAGGCCTGCGACCCCCGAGTCAAACACCAGCGAGTAAGTCCTCCGTGAGCTCTGGTGGATTTTGGAAGCTAACAAGAATAAGAAAGCTAGTTGAGGACATAGTCTCTCGATCCATCCAAAGATACATCTCTACGTGCGAAACATACGAATTACAATAGAACACAGCCTCCGTCCTCCATCCCCCTTATACCAGAGAGAATTTCAGGAGCACGATCCGATGTCAGCTTTACCACTGAATCCACGGGTAGCTCAACAAATCATCAGAGAACGGCATCCCCGATTAGGAGAAACTCAAAACTCAAAACTTTGCTATGTCAGGACTAGCTCCCGTCAGCTTCTGCCACCGAAGCTGAGCCCTTCGTCCAGGGGTTTCCGGGGTTTCACTCTATCACCCGACGGGACCAAGCTCCTATGGAGAGATAAACGATACATGCTTCTCGATATCAGTTCGTGAGAAATCAAAGATATAGATCCCAGGCCGCCCCGATTCAGCCTCTCAGATTTATTATCCGTAACGAATTTCATCGTCGAAACTATCAAAAGTCGATATCCTGACAACCGAGGCCTCACTTTTTCTCGCTAGTGTGAATACAGCAGCAGGTCGATTCTGGATATCTAGAGATAGCAGCACTGGAGAATGGACGAGACAAATGGGGTGCCCAGATCCTCTCACGCCATGCTGCATTCTCCCGCTCTCCCAACATTGCGCACTATTTATCCAGCAGACAGCTTCCATTGTCAAGGACTCAAGGTATTGAAGACAACTGACCCTGAAGGGAAACGAAAGCTCGTTTGCAAAAGTGGGTTTCTTCCTCAAAGCAGAGTAGTCAAGAAAGGACTCTTCACGTTCTCGCACACGGATCAAACTATCACTGCTATTCAACACGTTAAGCGTTCCGCAATCTTGTACACTTGGAAGCTCCATAAGGACTGGTTCACAGATGCCGATCTGACGAGACAGGTACAAGAGCCTAGAAAGCTCCTTCTACCAGAATACGACGGGAGTGATGAGATTGCGATCGTTGACATAGTTCCTGGGAGTAGTATGCGCGTATTGGCTCTGAGGTTACTGATGCTTACCCTGAACATTTTATAATCGCTGTCCGGGATCTCTCATTGCATCATTCTGAACCCTTAAAACCCTGTAGCCTAGCATATGAGAAAAGAAGCTATAGCTTCAGCAGGACTTATGCCATGGGGCAAGTCATGATCTCTGAAGACAGAAAACTTATGCAGACCCAATCTTCGGTTGCTTACGGAGTAGTCATGAGGGACACAGACTCTATGCATGCGATTCAATCGATTGCGAGGAAACCAGATGAATGGAATACATTTTCGCCAAATTTTGATCACTGGGTACATATGGACAAGGATACAAGGAGTGGCGAGAAGAAACCTAGGATATATATTGAGAAATTCGAACTCAGATGGCCTGAGCAATATCATAGCACTTGAGGGGGTCTGGGGATATCATAACATGGACGATTGGTATTTTGTGTAGATCTGGTACTTTTAAGCAAGGCGTCCAGTATACCTACGTAACTATAACCTTTCCATCCCCCTGATCCAGGAGAATACTTTAATAAACTCGATTCAGGTAATATGTTCAGCGGCACACAGCTACTGTAATGACCTGAACTCTGAGTGTGATCATTCAAGTAACAAAAATCGCGTTCTCTTGCGCCAATTAGTTGTCGTTTCACGGGAGCTGCAGGCCATCGTTGGAGAGACTGTTTCAAGCACAGCTGCTGACAAATGACGGTCAGGTCCTCGGACGATATTGACGAACAATTAATGAATTATGGGACCCGGGCCTTGCCGGGCTCGTCTGGCCGGTTATTGAATGGGAACTGTTCCTGCAAGCGTTGTGTTGAGCGGGGAGGATGTGATACGCGGGGGTCATCGGAGCTCATCCGGGCGATCCGATGGGTATCAGTTGGCGATCAGTCGCCATTCAACGGTCAAAGAAAACATAGAAAAGAGAAGTCCATAAATAGGATGAGAAGGGCCCGAATAGTAACTCAAGATATCTCCGACTTCATGGATATCTTCCGTGACTAAAGCCGTTTATGTTCTCGTGTCGCCCATCACCATCACAAACCCCACGCCAGTGGTCATGCTGAACAGAAGAATTGACCAGGATGTGCGGCGGCTGAAAAGGTGATGTATTTATGAAATCCTGTAATCTGTACGTCTTTCCTCGTGCGCAATGTCATCTCGATAAACTTGGATACTTTCAGTGGCTTCAACGGGTCAGGGAGTCCGGCCTTGATAGACGACAGTGCTTAGTGTGACGGAGCAACCGATCCGCACTGGAATATCAACACAACCAGGAACTATGAAGGCATTAAATGCTCTGCGACTCTCGCCTCACATATCTACATAGTCCGTCTGGATCTCTCTACCACTGCAAGATCAGAACGAGCCCATACGATGCTTACTCACATCAAATCGATGACTCCAACAAGTGACGCCATAAAATGAGCACCCTAGGCACCATCACAGCAGCCCCTGTCACAAGAACTACGCGTAGATCTCACAAAGTGGCACGCGAGCCCCCCGGGCACCCACCGAGACCACCAGAGTGGATCAGCACCTAAATTGCACCATCTAACCCCGCGACTTCGCAACCCCCGGGGATTTCTTTTGTCCTGTTTTGACAGAGTATCCCTTCTCAACATCAAGCCACTGACGATCAAGTTGCCCTTTGGTACCTCTAGTTGATATAACACAGCCATGGCGCCAGCCGAAAACTCTTCGGAGGCTGGCCGTCTCTTGAAATCTCAACCCCGCGATTCTGCCTCTCACACCATGGCTGATAAGGAAGAAGAGCGCAAAGCCTACGGGGCGACCAATGATGATGGGAGGAGGAATAGCCTCGTGGACGCTGCTGATGACGAAGCAATTATCCCCAAGGGAGCTTTGGATCCTGTTTACGAGGCGAAAGCTCGTATTCTGAACCGTGCTGTAAGTTTTGGCTTCTCTACTCGTGTTGTTGATCGATGGGCGCTGACATGGTCAGATTCAAGATCTCGGCATGGGGCGGTATCAGTGGGAGCTTTTCGTCGTCATAGGCTTTGGCTGGGCGAGCGATAATCTCTGGCCAATCGTCACGTCGCTTATTCTTACACCGGTCGCCAACGAGTTCAGTGTAAGCAATCCACCATATCTCACTCTGGCACAGAACATCGGTCTTCTTGGAGGCGCAATTTTTTGGGGATTTGGATGTGATGTTTGTAAGTCGTCCCGTCCCACCAATTGACTTCGGACTGATTATCAATTCTGTTAGTCGGTCGAAAATGGGCGTTCAACATCACTCTCGGTCTTACAGCAATTTGGGGCCTCATTTCAGCCAGCGCCCCCAATTTTGCAGCCATTGGCATTTTCGACGCATCGTGGTCTTTTGGTGTTGGTGGAAATTTACCAGTTGACTCGGCCATTTTTCTTGAGTTTCTGCCGGCATCTCATCAATACCTCCTCACGATTCTCTCCATCGACTGGGCCATTGCACAAGTCGTCGGTACACTTATTGCATGGCCACTTTTGGGTAATTATACTTGCGAGCAAGATACTGCCTGTCGAAGAAAGGATAACATGGGATGGCGATATTTTACCATTACTGTTGGTGGACTAACACTTCTCATGTTCCTTGTGCGCTTTGTTTTGTTCAAGATCTACGAGTCACCCAAGTATCTCATGAGCAAGGGCCGCGACGAAGAGGCTGTCAGGGTTGTGCACACCGTGGCCAAGAAGAATGGAAAGACGTCAACACTCAGTCTCGAGGATCTGAAGGCTTGTGAACCGGAGGGCTACGTTGCCCAGACAGATACCAGCGCTGCGTTGAAGCGATATCTTGAGAAGGTCGACTTGTCGCACGTCAAGGCACTTTTCGTCACGAGAAAGCTCGGCCTCAGTACAGGATTGATCATGGCAGTTTGGGCACTTATCGGTCTTGGATACCCTCTCTATAACGCCTTCATTCCGTATATTCAGGCGACCAAGGGCGCCGACTTTGGCGATGGAAGCACGTACCTCACATACCGTAACAGTCTCATCATAGCTGTTCTTGGTGTGCCAGGTGCACTTCTGGGAGGATGGCTGGTTGAGCTACCACGGCTGGGACGAAAGGGCACGTTGTCACTCAGCACCATGCTCACCGGCGTGTTTCTCTACTGCTCCACGACCGCTACAACAAGCGATGCCTTGCTCGGCTGGCAATGCGCCTTCAACTTCTTCAGCAACATCATGTACGCGGTTTTGTACTCCTTTACGCCAGAGCTGTTCCCCACACCTCATCGTGGAACAGGCAATGCGCTGTGTGCTTCTTGTAACAGAATCTTTGGCATCATGGCAGTAAGTTCGCACTCGAGTCCTGTCACAGCCCAATACTGACTTCCGCAGCCTATTATTGCCATTTTTGCAAATTTGGAAACATCTGCCCCTGTATATACAAGTGGCGCATTGTTCATAGCAGCTGGACTCTTGGTATTGATGATGCCTTTTGAGTCTAGAGGCAAAGCTGCGCTATGAGCAGCAATGTGATACTGAATAGATAATGACGGTACGAATGGCAAAACACGAAGCGAAGCACTTTTTCAGGGCTCTTGGTATAGGGTTTTCGTGCACTAGTTGCACAGATTACTGACAAAAGACTCATGTCAGTCATATTTTACTCTTTACTTCTTCTCGTCTCGTTCCTTGACTAGATCTGTCTCAAAGGATAATCCAGCTTCCTTTTCTAAGTATTCCATACATGGAAGAAGAATCAAGGGGCCTTTTCTCGGCTTCAGAGAATTGCTTTGCATCTTTCAGATGTTCGATGGCCACTTCGGCGACCTCTAATCTTGCTCCAGATTTTTCCGCAAGGGTGGTTCCATGACCAACATCCTTGATCGCTAGATTCACGTCAGACCAACGCCGGTCGCCTCTCCCGGGCATGTAAGCTCCTGTAGTAAGCCGTTGAGACATGGAAAGTGCGAGAGGTCCGTATCGTTGCTCAATCAGGGCTTCGAGATTCTTGCTTCCAGGACCAGACCTTCCTGCTAGGACATGTGCTTCTGCCACAACTTCCATCATGCCAGCCGTAATGAAGTTTCTGTCTTGTTGTCAGCTATGCTTGGGGATCAGATGAGAGCCCCTACCCTGTTGTTTTCATCTTACTCGACAGTCTCACATCTTCTCCGACTCGAATTACACCTCTCCCCATGACTCCCTCCAAGTATGGATTAATCTCTTCGCCGGCATCGTCAGGTCCAGCAACTATCCATAGAAGCTTCCCCTGTGCCGCAACAGGGCTTGCACCAAAGACGGGTGAGGCGATGAATTTGGCGCCCTTCTCATTCAAGCGGGCTTGAGCTTTGGCCGAAGAGTCCGGATGAACGGTTGAGGTATCCGCGATGACTTTTCCAGCGAGCTGTTCAGGGCCCTCGGAGTCGATAAACGAATTGAGTGTTGACTCAAGAGTTGAATCGTCGCTGAGAGACAGGGAGACGATATCACAACTTGTCACAAGGTCTTTGGCTGAAAGAGCAGGATGAGCGGCAAGCTCCTTGAGAGAGTCACCGCGAGAGATAGTTCGGTTATAGTAAAGAAGATCGGGGGCGCCTGTTGATTTCAAGTGTTTTTGGAGGTTTGTTGCCATGGGGAGTCCCATTGACCCCAAGCCTGTCAGATTGTCAGTTTCTGGGACTGGTCAGTGGTAAATGTACCTACCAATCCAGCCAATTCGTGGAGATGTCATATCGCATTTGAATTAACTTTCAGACGCAGTCATTTACCGAAGATCTATCAAAGGTGTGACTTCCACCCATCGACCGCGGAATTTGTAAGTGAGCAATTAGATTCGTGATGACTCAAACTGGACACTCGCATGTGCAGTGTCGGACCTAATCTCAATTCCTTCCAACTTCGTTGTCGCTAATAGTTCTATTGAGGTTTATCTCTATAATTTGAGTATTTATTTCATAATAGCAGTTATACCGGAGTTTTTTTTAATTTATTTTTAAAAGCATTTTTCACTACTATATACTATAAGAACTACTAGTTATAGTATTAAAATATTGTTTTCTTTTATACAGCTGGCCTACCCTATTGTAGATTTGAGCTAAATGTGGTAGAGGGCGAATGGTTTAGTGATATGATACAGTGGGCGGACAAAAGTTCTAACATATAGCTAAAATTGGTCTAATTATATATATATATATATATATAATAATATATAACGTAGTTCACAAG
>VYWZ01000145.1:0-38524 GCA_008711595.1 Fusarium xyrophilum | reverse complement strand
TTATTAAGTAATGTAATAATAGTAATTAATGTAATAAAGTAAAACCTAGCTTAAGTATATGATATAGTAAATTTATAAAAGAAAATAAATAGCTATTATGTTTAAATTTAGCATGTCACCCGGATGGCCATAGCTGCTCGACAATCCAGTGACGGGAGTAGCGAGGGAAGAAAAATGGTCAACCGTTTCAGATCTTTTCTCTTTCTATTAGCCGTGGCGACTGCTCACGAGCTAACCCATGTGCTCATCACATACTTGGCTCAAGGCCAAGACGTTATTGAATCATACACCCCTCCACAAGTATCGTACCTGAGCTATGTTGGTTTGTCTGATGACGATAATCTCTCAGTAACTGGCGAGTCAGGCCGTTGGCTCGAGGGTCGTCTACTTGGTGGATCAATCGAGTTCTATAGAGATTCTTGGGATGATAGTGGCCAGGTATGTCCAAGACGCTTCTTTTTACGTATGTCGACTCATTGAAACAATTGCAGGCAGGAATTCCATACATTCTGGACTCCGAGGGACTCGCCCGAAAGATACAGCCTTCTTGTATTCTTCAGCTAGTTACAAGAATTAATGGCAAGTCATATTCCCTGCGACAAATACGTATAGTGCTATGCTGATGTTCAAACAGAGTTCCGAACCTTTCCGTTTGAAACGACCGGTAGACCCATGACGTATCAACAGAGACGGGCACGGGGACTTCTCAGCTTGATCTCAACAGAGGCAACCGGGCAACAAGTAGGTGGCACTTTCATGCGACCTCGTCGGTAGAGGCCACAACGACTCTACAACATTCCGGCCAGCGAGCTTTCTCGTGTACCTCTGGAGCCACGGCGAGCCCTGCGGGTCAGACAAGTTGCGTAACGGTTCTTTGTTTCTGGACTTGCACTTTGGGCTTGTGTGAGTGATTGGACCATGCAGTAGAACTTACGGCAGAGCTTTGAGTAGGAGCTGGACAGGAAACGTAAACAGAGACAAAGAGAATTGTGATGCAAGTACTGCGGTGGGGCTTGTATACATTATAGCTAACATGGCCAAACTATTTTAAACTCAATGCTTTTCCACCCAGCTACCCTTATATTCCAATTTGACTCTGTACATCGCCAGCAAAGGGCAGTGGTGCAGTGGTATCTCTCCTAAAACCTGCAAACCTTCTACTAAACTCCGAACCTAAAATTCTGAAACTCTCTCCCTGCCCACTCCCTTTGTTTTTTGAGGTCATCGGTTCGAGTTCATGGTCCGCATCACTTTTCCCAGGTTTCGAGGCTTCGTCCCTTTTGCAGCCAAAATGCTCATTGGCTTCTTGGGCAATGGCATCGAAGAAGTTCACCGAGCCAGAGTTGTGAGGATTGTTTTTTGACCGAACCCCAGCTACATCTGCGGTGCAACCATGGTGTACATGTTCGATATGGAGCCAAAGTAGAAGAATGACGTTCTCAGGCTTGTATACTGTGTATTGTTACAGAATCTGGCTTTCTGTTTTGCGCATGGGTATGAGAGATATGATAGGGGTGTCGGTAAACCCATGTGGGAATGCGGAATCGCGGAGGTGAGGCGTAGTCTAAGATTTCATTAGTTCAGCAGGAAAATGGAAGCACGCAGGCGGCTTATGATCTTGAGTTGTACTGGGAGAAAGTCGTTGGTCCCATTCTTTAGAGTAGACATCTGCCTCCTTACCCCTATTCATCTTTCTTGAATATTTGCATCGGAAAGCCAAACCGTGAACAAACCTTCGTGGATTGCCAACCGGAACCTGTTCAGCTTAATATCCCCCGTATATGGGATCTTTCTGTATGCTACAGCGGCAAAGGATCAGGTCGAATACGTCAGTAGAGGGGGCGAGATGGAAAGGGGGAAGTCTGCTGAAGTTGACGAGGGCTTCCTGATGGGGGCGAAGTGAGTTTGCGTCGAAATTGTGATGCAGGCGACGCTTCAAGCTGTGGCAGAGTGAAGCCACAGGCTGTAATGAAGTGGTCAATACCCTGGCAGAGCCGGCTGTAACACAATGAACGTGTGCCATCGTGCGTGGCTGGACATTAATGCGGAAACATGGTGGGAAACGACACTTGCACCTGGCCAATGAGTCGGCAGTGTCGTATCCTTTTCTTCAAGGCCAAGCCCATGACTGATTGCTCACCCTTCTTAAGCCCGAATTGTTCAACACTTTCCCAGGGTAGGGTGAGACGAGGCTGGCCTCAGGGCAACACAGATTCCGTTTGGCTAAACTGTTAAAGACTTGCTAACCCATAGGTACCCTCCCTTGGCTAGCCGATGATGTCTCCCCTGCCCGCTTTTTTTTTTAAAGGTCCCAGATTCGAACGGGGCGTGCACCGCGTGACAAAAGAACGCGAACGTTTTTTCTTTTTGGGATTTGGCACTTCACAACTACGCGCTGCACAGATCACACGATTGTTTGAAATAATATGTTCAATGACACTATGTAACTATAATACAGTCTTTACAAATCATTACTCGTGATCCACAGGCTTGGGCTCGATGCCGTTGTGGGTCAGAGCCGGCTCATCTCTGTCCAGATCATACATGGCATCTTCTTGAGCATCGTAGTGGCGGAAGATAGCATAGAAGATGCAGCCAGTGACGAAAGAAGAGATACCGACACCAGTGTAGAGCCACAAGAAGTTGGGGTCCTTGGCCTCGGAAACAAGAGCCTCAGCGATGGCAGATCCGAAAGCGTTGGTGAAGAGGTAGATGGACTGCACGAAGGACTTCATGCTGGGAGGGGCCTTGGTGTAGGCGTACTCGAGACCAGTGACGGAGATGAAGATCTCAGAGATACCGATGAAGATGTAGGCGGGTGTCTGGATGGCGATGTGCACGTTGTTGGGAAGCTTGGTGTTACCGTCCTGACCAGCAGCACATTCACCAGGGTGTTCGTAACAAGGTCCAGCAGAGTAGATGATGTGCTGAACGATAGCAGCGTAGGCAAGGCAGAGAGCAGCGAGCCAGAAACCGATGGTGATTCGGGCAATAGGTCGGAGCTCGATACCAGCCCGGCGAAGGATGGGATACAAGACCTTCTCGATGAGAGGGGTGAAAACCAAGATGGAGATGGGATCAAAGTTTTGCATCAGATCGTTGGGCACGCCGTGACCTTGCATCTGGCCAGCTTGAGTAACGAAGTTGGTGGAGAACTGTCCGTAGCAAACCCAGAAGATGGGGTAGAAGATGAAGACCTTGCAGGCACGGAGAGCACGCTTAAGCTCGTCGACAAAGTGGTCGTTCCAGGGGACAACCTTGGTCTTTCCGTTGGCCTCGCGCCACGAGGGCTTGGCGGCGTCGGTGTTGCGTGCAGCAATCATCATACCAAGAGCCCTGAAGGCATCAGTGATAACGGAGCCCCGGGGAGGGCGGTTGACAAAGGTCTTTCGGCGGAGGACCAGAGTGACGATACCGACGTTGAACATGCAGAAACACATGAGGTAGGCGGTCCAGAAACCCTTGTACTTCTCCATGAAGGGGGTGGCGAGCAGTGAGAGGGCACCGACGTTGATGCACCAGTAGAAGATCATGTAGATGCGCTGGTAGGTGATAGCAGGGTCGATGACAACGCGCTCGCCGTTCTTCTCAGTTCGGATAGCCATTCTGCGCCGCTGGTACTGATCGGCGATGAGAGGCGCGATGTTGGACTTGATACCACCGGTTCCGAGACCAACAACGATGATAGCAACGATGTATCCAGCCTTTCCAGCACCGTGTTCCATAGCGACGGGTAACGATGTAGTCCAGAGGATGATGAGACCAACCCAGTAGAAGCCGCAAAAGACCAAGATGGTCCTGTACTTTCCGAGATACTGATCGGCGATGATGGCACCGAGAATGGGAGTCACGTAGCAGAACCATTGGAAGAAGAGGTTGAGACCAGTAGCAGCCTGGTGGCCCATTCCAAGGCCCTTGGCACCATCTGCACCTGTTGGGCTGTTGGAGATGTAGTTCTGGAAAAGACCCTGGGCACCATAGTAGGTGAATCGTTCCGTCAACTCGACAACAGCGATGAGGAAAGCTGAGGCAGGGAGGTTCTCTCCTACACGTCGAAGAGTCGCCTTCTCATGATCACTGGGCTCCTCGCCATCGGCAGTAGTTCCAAACTCGGGATCAGAAGCATAGTGCTGCTTGTCGAGAGACTTGTTCTCATCAATAGAAGGGGCGATATAACCACCAGCGAGATCAGTCTTCTTCTCGCCGGGCACGCGCTCACCCAACTCCTCGTGGAGCCTGCATTGCATGAGATCAGCAAGGGTACGAAATAAGCTTGGATAGGTCCTGCGACATACTCGGCGGCCAGATCCTCGTGATTCTGGGCCATGTTGCAGACGGGGACGACGTCAATGAGACTCGATGAGATGGAAAAGTTTTCACTGTCACGGATGCAACAAGGGACAAGGCGAGGTTCGATTGATGATGAAAGGGAGGAGAGGAGGATGGCAGCAAACCAAGAGTAATAGAAATACCAAGATCTGGAGACGTTTAATAAATATTCTGTCATAGAAACACGGTCGACTCCATATCGTACGCCACGAGATGATGCCACACCTCGACCGAAGCCATGCCCGTTGCTGTGAAACATCAGACCCCTCGGAGTAGGGAACCTTTGCAACGGCCCGGATATGGCTGTGGAGCATCGAAGTAACGGGCAACTCGAGGTGGCCAATGGCTGTGACCGTGTGGCGTGCTCCGGGTGCTTCTGCAAGATTTCGAGAAACATGAGCCATGTCTAGAATGCCGAAGATCCGAGTCGATCCCCTGTCTCATACGAGCGACGGTGACGCCTCAAGTGGAGGCTCCGGCCGTGAAGAAAAGTACCCCACAGAAACAGCCGAGCCTAAACTAGCTGCGACTGTCACTATCGCGATGTCGCTCTCCGGACACGGCGAATCCGCTTGTATGAATGAACTCTTTCACATACTACACAATCACGTTACACTTGTCGATATCGCAAAGCCAAGAGATCATCATCTTGTGTTGCACCGTGTGATGTCGAAGGATCAACAGAACCTCACCTATCATTATTAGAGATCGGCATAACCTCGTATCAAGCTTACCACAACAGGCAAAGCCCAATTTCTTGCAAACACCCACAGGCTAGATAAAAAAAAGTTCCGCGGCAACTTGTCCCCCGACAAGCGCGTGGTAACGTAACAATCGCAGTGGCCGTCCGCAATCAACCTTGAAGGGAGAGGGAGAGGGAGAATGAGAACCCTGAAATCCACCCGCCACTGATAATACTGTAGCACGTACGTACGGACGGGCCAATCGACGAGACAAGACAAAGGGCGCGAGTCGGGAATGACGGCTGGCTATCTCAGGCACCGTCAGTAATCTTTACCCAACAGGAAGGTCATTACTCCGTACTCAGTCATTCTCAAGGCCTCCCCGCAAATCATCTGTGCAAGGTTTATCTCAGACAAGAAGCTCGTCCAAACAGCGTGCTACGATTGTCATATGACGTACAAGCCTCAAGTAAGAACGTGAGCCGATCCCCTGTGGAGGAAACTGGACGGGTGAAATATGGTTATCTAGAGCGATGATGCCGTGATAATCTGCTAGCCAGCTTCTCGATACGGAAATGACATGGTCTTTTGCGACATTGGCTATTAGCCTCGTTGTCGCAGGATTGGCTTCAAAAGTTCGCATCTTATCTCCGGTCATTCCCTAGGCCAAGCCGGCACCAACCGCCATTTTCTTTTCCTGTGCCGCATTTCGCCTCAGATGATTCTCAATTGCCATCTTGTCTCCCGATGGTGTTGCTATCGCCATCTCATCTTGTAACGTTGTCAAACTCCAGACGGCGACACCACTGTTACCTAGAATCAAGAGATCGTCGCGACGCCGCTTGTCTCCTGACCCCATTCTCCATTCCTGTCAACTGCACCCCGTGTCCTCCTCATCTCTATCTCCATTTCTCACAACGGAGGGAGGCCTGAGGCTAATGCATGGGGTAACGGTTCGCTGTGTGTCAAGAAAATCGAGGAAGACGGCCGATTGCAACCCCCCCGTCTAGTAAGCTTCAGAGGCTGCATCAAGGCCAATCACGCGCCTCGCCGTATTTCCGCAAACCCGTTGTTTTTTCCTGGGGTTTCACGGGGTTCAGCTGGATAGTGGCGGGCCAGGACAGGTATGGTTGTTGAAGAGGGAGGGGAGCCTCAAAAAGCCTTGAAAACCCGTAAAAAAACTGTATCTCATCACCGAGGTGCCGAAGTCGATAAAGAGTAAGAGTTTGAGGAATGAGATTATGGGGGGGCGGGATCTAAAAACTCAAAATAGACGCACAGTCAGCAATGGCGATGCCTTGTTACGAGACCTCTAACTCAATCGAGGAGATATCGAGTCTCTTTTGGTCGTTTCTAGATTATACTAGATATTTTACAGTAGTCGTCGTATTGTTGTAAACAGCTTTTTGGCGTTCGCGACGGTTAACTAATTCGCAACATCTGTTCAAACTTTACTGACGCCGTGCTCTTGACCGACCCATCGATGTCACCTGCAAATCATCAACTTGAGGAACATCTCGTATCACGGCAAATTCCTATATTATTGAGGGCGCGATACGCTGAAATAATGATCAAAAATGGATATTTGAGAAGTTTTATGTGTAATTGCAAGACACAAGTTGAATTCAACACTGGTTCAATACATCTTTCAGTAGACACAGCGCCCCGAAGAGCTCATTGTCGTGATATCGCCTCGCTACCACCTGCAAATTAACAGGCGCACCCCCAAAATCACCCTCCTCCCACAAATCTCTGACATGTCGACAAGCATCACTTAGCGGAACATAGCTCGTGTCGTAAGCTTCCCCAGATTCAGCCCTGATTGGCGTGGGAATAACCGCTCCCGGGTAGTCGACAAGGTTGTAGAGCGAGGTGTAGGTCCAGTACAAGGCCGTGTCGTGCGCACACGCTGGCCCTACGAACGACGGGCCGATAATGACATCCACATCTTGCTCACTCCAGCTTTTGGCAAAAGCAAGCCGGAAATCGCCTCGCTCTTTGTGGACGGCTGAAAGATCTACGGCGGTGTGCATGCCCAGGGGCTCTGCATCTCTGTAGATCCATTCTGTAAGAGGGTGAAGAGGTTCTCCGGATGAGATTATGCCGTTTTTGGTGAGATGCCCGCCGTCGGGCCAGTAGAGTCTTCGGACTTGTTTCCAGGCTTCTTCTGCGCCCAAGACTTTAAACTCTTTCAATTCGATGATATTGTCAAACTTGCTCTCGGACAAAAGGCTTCTGGCCCACGAGATTGCTCTCTTCACGGGCGGTTGAGGCTCGATGAAGCCATCGTTACTAATGATACCGACCTTGAGGCGCCGATCGAACCGTGTTTCAAGACCAGTCCATGGAATCGGAACGACGTTGGGATCCGAAAGGTAGGGCTTTGAAGAAAGGACGCATTTCATGAAAAGGTCCATGTCTCTCAAGGAGCGACACATTGGTCCCGTCGACAGAGGGATGTTCAGCACGGCTGGAGGCGGAGCGCCTTTGATGTAGCCTCTTGTCGGCAAGACATCCGATGTGGTTTTGAAGCCATAGATACCACAAAAGGCAGATGGGCCACGAATACTTCCACCAATGTCAGTCCCGATCCCCAGGATCGAGCCTTTCATCGCAATCAGCGCGGATTCACCTCCCGTCGAACCGCCAGCAGACAGATGAATGTTGAAAGGGTTCAGGACTCTTCCCCAGTGGGAGTCACTCTCAAGATGCATCAGCGACTGAGGCTGGTTGGTTTTGCAGTAAGCGATGGCACCTTGGGCACGCAAAATTGACACCATGTCCGCATCCTGGTCGTCGTCGCTGATACTGATGAAACAGCCCTGTGAGGAAGAGGTTCCGGCAACTTGGATATGATCTTTGATGCTTATTGGCAAGCCATGTAAGGGGCCGATAGGCTTCCCATGGGCCTCGAAATATGCATCGAGCTTTTGAGCTTGTTCGATGGCCTCGCTCACGAACCATTGTGTGAGGCAGCATGTAAGCTGATGCGCAATGATGGAACGCTTGCAGAACGCTTGGGCAACTGATACTGCAGTGTGCTCTCGACGTGCAATTGCCTCAAGAAGGCCGACTGCATCATAATTCTCAGTGATAATGATTTCCTCTGGAGATAAAATACCACAAGTTGCTGGGATCGAGGTGACATCTGTTGGGGGGTTCTGTATAACTTCTAAAGGCAGTCGCAGCTCCGCTGGAACTTTTGCTGCAAATGCTTCAAGCAACGCAGCCCTCTTCTCCTCGAACTCGGGAGTGCCGAGAGCCATGGGCTTCACCTGTACAGCCGGAAGCCCTGGAAGCATATCTGTGGCCAAGGGCCCAGCGTTGAGGGACTTCAAGCTATGGGTGGCGACACTTGAGGAGTCTTTGGAAGACCCTGATGGGGGGGCTGAAGAAGAAGAGGCAAAAGTCATGGTCGAAGTATTTGTTTGCGTGACAGCAAATTTGCCAGGAAAGCATGGCGAGGAGGAGAGGACAATGAGGAGATGGTGCAGTTGTGATCATCCAGCTGATATATGTCAAGTCTTGGTTGGCCTGGGAGCTCTCGAACCTTGGACTCCTTGGTTTTTACTCGATGCCCCAACTTCAGCTGTTTACACTGCTGATTACCCAGCAAGAGAAAAGCTCGGACCATGGATCGAAACAAACTACAGTCGACAGCTGTCTCGCAAGCCTGTCGCTGGCTCACGATACCATCCACTTCTGACCACCCAATTTCCAAACAACCCAATCCGACACAAACATCCTCGACATTCCCATTGTTGACATCCAACTGTCCCAAGTCGATCAACGTTGGCTTCCAGAAGATTCAGGTGACCAGTTGGAACAATATTTGAGCCGTCCACCAACATGTCCCAAGGACCCTTCGCTTCGCGGAACAATCCTTAGCGGCGTTTCCATTGTTCTTCTAGCTTCCACCACCAACAACAACACCAGCGACCATGTCGGGCTCAACATACGTACCGGGTCCTGAACGCCGTGTTGCACCGCTGTTGTTGCTGATTCCCCCGGACTCTTCTGGTAACATAGATACTGGGGCTTTGTTTATAAAACGTCGCACAGAGCCACGTCCGTCAGTACCCGAATTGAACAAGTCATACTATCCTCCTGTTGGGCCAACTTCTTTTTGTGCACTTCGATTGCCTTCGCCAACATTCAATATGGCGAACTTGGTGGTGGACAACCCCATTCCGGGGACTATCTATCTTGTCGACCTCAATCGCAACCTGCGTGTTCGTCATGCAGGTGGTGGTGACGGCGACATCGTCCTTGATCCTGCTCCGAGCGACGACCCAGAGGATCCCCTCAATTGGAGTCCTCGCCGCAAGATCCTTGCGCTTGTCTGCCAGAACCTGTGAGTATTTTCCATTGCTTCCATGTGCGTGTCTTTTGCTGACTTGGAAAGGTACACCTGGTTCATGGGCATATCCGTTGCCACTGTTTACTCGGTCCTTGTCCCGCTTTCGCAGCGGTCCAGGGTCTCGATCAAGACGCTCAATGAAGGAACAGGTTACATGTATCTTCTGTTGGGTTGGGGCTTGTTGTTTTGGCAACCCTTCTCGTTACGATATGGCAAGCGTTTGACCTACCTCTTATCTGTCCTTGGAGCCATCGTAAGTCAATCTCAATGCGTCAACCACGAGCAATGGCTAACGGATATTACCAGGGAACAAGCGTTTGGAGGTAATGCTTCTCAGTGATGCGGTACTCGTGTGTGACTTTACTGACCAGTGACAGCGCATATGTCTCAAGCAACGGAGAATGGATCGCCAAATGCATCATCCAAGGCTTCTTCGTCGCGCCCATTGAAGCCCTGCCTGAGATCTCGATCACTGACATCGTAAGTACCGGCTCGAGGTATCATTGCAAGCGCGCGACTGACTCCTTTAGTACTTCACTCATCAACGTGGAACATACATGGGCATCTACGCCCTCGCCCTAGCCGGCAGCAACTACTTCGCGCCCGTCATTTGTGGCTTCATTGCCGAGTATCAAGGCTGGCAATGGGTGTTCTACTGGCCTGCAATCTTCCTCTCATCCGTCTTCGTGTTTCTCTTCTTCTTCATGGAAGAAACCAATTACAGTCGTGCCACTCGACATGGCGATCATGTACCATTCGATCCGTCCCGATTGATCGTTGAGAACAACGGCGAGGCGGAAGAAAAGGCTGCTGATGCTGGGAAATCCGAGGTCAGAGAGGCTGATGAGGCGAACGTTGGTCACGCCAAATCGAGAACGTTCTTGCAAAAGTTGTCACTTTGGCAGCCTACACCAAGCCAGAGTATGGCTCGTCACGCCGGACGCTCGCTTCAGTACCTCGGCTGGCCTGTCATCTTTTTCGCTGGCTTCTCGTACGGCTCGTACCTAATCTGGTTCAACGTCCTCAACGCGACAGCATCCATCATCCTGTCAGGCCCCGGATATGGCTTCAAGCCGTCAATGGTGGGACTGAGCTATGTCTCCTGCTGTCTGGGTACCATCGTCGCAGCCATTCTCGCGGGACGATTGAGCGACTGGCTTACCATCAAACTTGCGCGGCGCAACAATGGTATCATGGAAGCTGAGCACCGTCTGTGGCCGCTGGCGATCTGTGTCATTGGCGTTCCAGCGTCCTTGATCCTTTGGGGCGTTGGCGCACAGCACGGCGTTCACTGGTTCGGCCTCATTTTCGCCATGTGCGCTCTGTCTGTGACGAGTGTCATGGGACTCATCATCAGTATCAATTATCTGATTGATAGCTACTATGAACTCAGCGGTGATGCGATGGTTACAATTATTTTGGTTCGCAACACCATGTCTTTTGCCATTAGTTATGGGTGAGTTTCCGTCCGCTGATGAGATGAGATGAGATGAGATGAGATGAGATGAGCAGCAGCCACTAACAGCAGACAGCATCACGCCTTGGATCACCAACATGGGCTATCAGAATTGTTTCATCTCGGCTGCTTTTATTGCTTTGGTCGCTTGTTCTGCTTGCTTCGTCATGATCAAGTTTGGTAAATTGCTTCGCCAGCGAAGCGCTCCCCGGTTTAAAGAATTGGTCGACGACGACAAGAGGGTCGCAGGAATTGCGACATGACGGAGGGTTTGGTAACTAACGCACGCGCACAGTTGAACAACGAGAATTGAACTGGCCGTATATACGATTGGTCGATTATGTGTAATTAGCTTTGTCGTGAATAATGATTCGTATGATCTAGCTTCCCATGTTCCCGTCCCATGCCCGCTAACTTCTAAGCAATCTTGATGTCAGCCAAATAGATGCGTCCATTTAAACCATGGCGGCGAGAGCCAGGATAGCAGCAGCAAGAGCTCCAACGCTGGCTTTGGTCCTAGCACCGATATTACCGGAGTCGCCAGTTTCGCTCGCTGAAGCACCTGTCGCCGTGGAAGTCTTATCACCGCTGCCGCCCTTTCCACCGCTTCCACTTCCACTTCCACTTCCGCTTCCGCTTCCGCTATTGCTTCCACCACTGCCCGAGCCTCCAGAGCCAGCGCTTGACTTGACGCCACTCTCGTTTCCAACACGGACGTTATTCACAGTCAGAGGTGATTGTTTGTCGCCACACTTTTGCGTGACCCGCACCTCGGGCTTATCCCAAGACTGGATGCCGCTGCTGGTGACGTCCTGGAACCGGCCATTGTTGGTGTACAGCGGTTCCTCATAGACGTTCTGCCCGTCGGCCCGAATCTGCAGTGTACAATCGGTCTTGTCGGCTCGTCGTCGGAGTTTCGCGCTGCTGGGCTCGCCGACGAGGATGGATGCGACAATGTAGATGAGCTCATTCGTGTCCAACTCATCGTCGCTGTCGACGGCGACTCTGAAGGTTGCTTGACCGTTGGCGGGGGCGCTCAATTTACTGGGGGAAGAAGGTTAGTGGATTCAGTGGACATGGAAGCTTTGGGGACTTACATGGCGTCCTTGCCATCAACCTTGACGAGTTCAGCGTTTTCGCCAATTGTAGCATTCTTGAGATCGACCTCGACCACGGTGCCGGTGCTTGAGGGAGCCGAGCTGGATGTAGCTGTTACAGTGGCTGTGGCGGTCGAGTCACCGTCGTCGGTCTCGGACGCTGTAGCTGTCGCGTCGGCATCTGTGGTAAAAGCTTCCATCACCGTTAGCTTGCTTGTCTGCAAAGATCATCTGCTTTCGTCTCACCATCTGCTGTCGCTGTACCTTCGGCTGTTGAGGCATCCTCACCGTCACCGTCACCGTCATCGTCGCTCGCTGTCGCGGTGGGTTGCACGTGGCCCGAAGCCTGGGAAGCTTCGTTCGATGGCTCTACAGCTGTTGGCTCTGGGCCATTTGTGGCAGATGGAACGCTATCTGCGTCGGTCGGCTGTGCGTCTCCGTCGTCGCCAGCATCTGAGGGTTGGTCTTGAGCAGGATTGGAGGGCTCAGCAGCAGGCGCCGATGGTTCTGGCTGAGCGATGGCTGAAGGCTCCGCGTCTTGATCAGGAATGACTGTTTGAGCCAGGCCGTTTACTGCCAAAAGGCCAAGGATGAGGCTGCCAGCGAAGCGCATGTTGGCGGTTATTTGCGGGTGTAACCTTTAAGTTCGTGTCGTGTTCAAGGTATCTTCAACTTCAACTTCTTGCAAATGACTAACGTATCGCGAGAGATCTGCAGAAAAGCTTGTTTATTACACCTGAGCCAATCTCCTGATTTCTGAACCTTGTTGCTGGTTCGGGTGGTGGCACTGTCGTGGCTTTGCTCGTCCAGACTCTCGGAGCCCTGCAGCTGAGCTGTTAGACCAGCCAGCCACTCAGGCGCCGGCTTCGCCTTCTGGGGGCCGTGTTTAGACCTAGAAACAACTGTCGTGTACAGAAATAGCTTCACCTTCGTCAGTACACCACGGGAGACCCGACGTGTCTCCAGCTCTATACGGGAGCCGTGAGCAATATAACCAGCGATTGACTCTTGAGTATTCCGTATTTATGATCATTCGTGCTTGCAGATTAAGCTTAAATGCTTAATTTTGACCACCGAAAATGATGCCTTGCCTTGTTTTTGAGAATAGCTTCAATAGTTCACGCCATAAGAGGCCGCCACGACACAAGCTGAAGGACTAAGCGTTTTAGTTAGTCATGGCACATTCCGTTCTTATTTCAGCCCTGGCAGCCAATGTATGTCACTAATCGAAAATTGACGATTGCGGCTGAGCAGCCATGCCTTTTCGTTGCCCAGTCAAGATTGCTGTTCCATTTAATTGGAGATCGGAAACAGGACAAGCCACATATATTTCGGTATCTTCTGATAAAATGGTGATTGTATTCTCCGGTGACAGGCAGTACTTTGACTCTGGTTATTCCCTTCAAGAACCACTTGGAGGACCTATGTTCGGCTCGAAGGCTTAAGATACATGTCCAGACGCAGTCTCTCTCAACCCGAGATCGTGGTCCGACATGATCTGGGGAGGGCAACGCGGCGGCCTCTTTTTTGCCTCTTCCAGCTTTCTCCTTGTCCCGTCCCTCTTGGACTCAATAAACTTTCTCTGTTCTTCCGATCATCCGTTAAGTTCGCATTAGTTGTATGTGACTGAAGGGTGACTCTTGAAAGTCTGAGCGTTCATTGCGGAGCTGCTTTGGAATGTAAAAATCGACGGAGGAGGTCATAGCAATGGCTGATTTTCAGTTCAAAAGCAAAACCTTGGATAAGGAAACCGATAGTCCGACTTGCATGGCAACTTCGAAACGCCAGTATGAATTGAAAAGGAAAAACGGAGTGAGGCGCTCTTCGGACGAGGTTATAAGGCCAGAGAAAAGACTCATGGTATACAACCAGATATGACAGTTTCAACAGATGTGCGGAACTAGTGTATGAAAAAGAACGATACATTTTAAGGCAAAGACTGGCTCTCATAGCATGACTCTTATCTTGGAGACTATCTCTGGCCCTCTGGGAAAAAGAATAGGCCGTTCTATCTGCAAACCGGAGCACTATTGGGTTTGGCAACACTGTTGCTTGGATTCCTCTGGCTGCAACCATTCGCAAAACCTAAAGCAGTAATCAGTATCATCGACAGCCGCATTGTAAGCAGCTCCGCAGTTGGGGTCACTGTCAAGGTTAACACCAACTCTCTACTCCTTCAAAAGGAAGCTTACCTGGCACCTCCAGAAGCGGAGCTGAAGTATGAGCAGTTATCGTGAGAGAAGCAATCTTGTCTATAGACGTTTCCAACAGCAGTGCCGCTGCGCTCGGCTCTACATCTTCCATTGTAGGAGTAACTTTTCGAATCAGCGTTGCGTTCTCGTCAAGAGGGTAGTTGCAAAACTCACTCTCCTGATCCGGAAGGATTGGCGCCGTAATTGCTCCCAACGACACCCCGTAAAAGTACATTTCTTGCCAGCACTATTGGTCCAAGAGGCACTGGCTGTGACCATAAAGGGATTGCCCCAGAGTACTCCGCTTAGCAGAGATCTGAAGACATGAATCAGATCTTAGCTTGACATAATTGCAGTTGAGGGGCTTGGTATCAGACCAACAGCGAGCCTTCCTTATGGTAACGAAACATGACTATAGACTTAACATGACGCGTCAAGTCAACAGTGCTGTGACCCAAACCCACAAATTGTCCTTGCAATACGTAAACTGACACGTACGTTCAGGCTTTCGAGATCTTTATGGGTTCTGGTAATGCAATGACGGGAGGTTGGCAGCGAACCAACACTTCCTGTCTGTCTCATCTGAGCCCAACGTCTTACATCCCCTCACTCGGCTTGCGCTTTGCTTATGGTTTGAGTTTTATTGATAGCATCTTTGACCGTAGATCTTGACGCTTTAATGCATGTCATCCAAGACACTCTTTCATAGCATGTAGATACTCCGAGAATGATCGGACAGTGAGATATACATACCTGGAGAGGCTGGTGGGAGCAAAACAGAGAACTCGACATGTGATCAAGTTTTGGAGTGTTGTAAATATCATATCATATCCCCACGTACTCGAATATTATCCCCATCTGTCAAGCCATCTTGTCTTCTACTCAATTACTACAACTCCACTACTACCCAACATGTCTATCCCCCGGCAGATTCATGATCGTTGTCGATGGAAAGCCTGTCGCTCATCCTCGTGACAATGGCGAGCCCATGATTCAAGCCCAGCCCAGCGACCCTGCTGCCATCTTCGAGCTTCGAGATGGTCGTCTCCTCTCTGGAGAGTGGGTTCTGGGCCGTCTCAACGTTGAGGATTGATCCATGTTGCCCAAGCGCATCTTATGGCGCAAGAGAGAGGAGGTCCAGGACCTTCAGCCTGCTCAAGTCGAGGAGTATGGTGGTCCTCCCGAGCTCAAATTCTCAGGTATGCTTTATTACACGATACCATTAGCGGTTTCTGATATTGGCAACAAGTAATAGGTGCTGGTCTGGCATTCATCCAGGGCAAACTTGATGCCCCTATCATTGAAAGTATATCTCTCTGTACTATGATCATGACGCACGAGGACTGACACAATTGTTGCAGGCGAAAACCATCGCATACAGATTCGCCCGCTGCCCTTCTAAGTAGCGTTGATGGACGGATTGTTGAAGGAGGCGTTATGGGTGAATTGCTTTTGAGAGATATGTCTTTGAAATTCATAGCTTCAGGACTAACTCAATACTCAAGTCTACCTTCCATAATTGTGTTCCTTCTCCCACTCTCGTGGCCCCAACAGTTCAAAACTTGAAAGCCAACTCTTGACCACTCCCAATACTCTTCTCATATGTTCCCTGGGGTCTCTTTGGGGCTCTTGGGCCATAGTGAGATCCGCATATATGTTCACAAGCCGTGCAAAACCGCCCTAACATTTCTACTCAAGGGTATAACCCACGATGGAGTCTGTGGATGACACATACGACCATACCTATAGGGAAATACGGGATCCCGTCCGCTCTCCCATCGTCAAGCCTGTAAGGGGCGGATTAGTAGTTGGGTCGGTGACGACCAGCGAATTCCCGCTGTTGTATGTTTTCTTTTGGAGTTTGTATCGTGATGGTGGATATCCTTTTGCTCTATTCGTGATGGTGCAAATAAATGTCTTGCGGGCCAGCCTCGTGTTCACATCTTGGCCCTTGGGAAACTAACCCGTCAAGGCAAGGGGAAAGCGACGCTAACCTCAAATGGGATGGACTGGCACCGTCAGTAAGGACGCAGAAAACGGCTAATTGATCACAACCTCATCAACGTATATCTTGTCCCGCGATTGAGTCAAACAATCACTAATCCAGCCCAGGCCTGCGTCTTGAGCGTCATGGCATCCGTGTCTTCCCAGCCGGTAGCTACTGCGGCTCTCTATGCCTCCATTGAGACACAGTCCAACGCGTCCGCAACCCCTGGACCAAGTCGTACATCTCAATGAGCACCAAGGTCTGTGGCACCAGCTGCCATCCCGGGTGCTGAGTCCAAGTTCCAACGTGCTTCAAGAGCATGTGAGATTATGGAAGATTCCGCCAACTCCCGTCAGCGTACACGCATGGGTCCTTGAGGCTTTTGATCACTTCAACTCCAAGAGAGCGCTACCAGAGCATTTCCACGGTATTCGTCCCCAGCTTCATCGAGCATGGTCGAGACAGAACAAGCAAAAGGCCAAGACAACTGCTACCAAGAAAAGGAATTCGGATGGAACCCCCAACCAGCCTGCATCTAAGAAACGAAGGGCTCAACGACAGTCAAGTAAGAGAACCAGCAGGTTGCACTGCCACCTCCAAAGCCCTTGGGAAACCTGAAAGGAGAGTACGCCATCGAAACATTTTACCGCTGCTGCGATGACGAGTCTCAACCGGGACCACGACGAATTCTGCAGTATAGTCCTCTCCTCAGGAGACGGTGAACACTACGAGGGCATCTCGCTTTGGACCAAACGAAGTACACTGCGCTCATGCTTTTCGATAAATGCCCAACTGATGCTTCGACCGGCAAAGTACCGTTCAGACGGCGCGGCAAAAGAGTGCACAACAGAATCAAAATGTGGCGAGGTGACAAAAACTATGGCTGGGCGAAGTTTCTCGGAGATGGCAAGATCGAGGTTTATTTTGATAAGCTGCAACTCAAGCTCGTAGCACAGAAGGATTTGGGGTCTTGGTGAAAAGAGAAAGCATAGCGCGGCCTCGTTCTGGGACGGCTGGCATGACTTGGATGAGGAAGGTCTAGACTTGCTTGATACCGACAGATGGGTAACACCTGAATGGTGGTAATCGCAGCTATCTATCTATCTCGGAGTAGCTTGGCTTCATTGGTTGGTTGTCGCTCGTTCTTTTAGCCGGTCTTGCATCTTTCGATCGATCAAGAATGCAAATTGCAAAATGTTGAAGGAGTATTTCCCAATACTCTACTCTGTGAAGACGACCAATCGCTGCAGTCTCATGTTCCGAAAATTGGGTGATCTTTTCGACTCAGAAGTATCAGACCACAGACATTGATTTGAACAAGGGGTTCCGCCGAGACTGCGGAGTCAGCTTGCCAGCCAGTCACTTGCGGGATGTACACATATAGCCTATACTGAGAAGCTATTTGCCTATAATTGAGTACAAGCGTCAGACTTAGCCGTTGTTCGTCTCTGTCAACTACTTTTAGCTCTGGTTCCATCATCATGAATGGTTTGAAATATGATCCCGAGTACCTCAAAGCTCTCGGACCCGTTACCAAGGGACCAAAGCCCGAACTATCCAGATCTGTTTTCGAGATCAGGAAGAGCACTGAAGAAGTCATCCGCCGAGTCGTCACGAATTCTCCATACCCCGATGGCGTGAAGGAGACTGTGTTCAAAGTCAAAAGTTATGATGGTGTCGAGATTGAAGTCACCCGCTTTGCCTCCGAGGAGACGTTAGCTTCGGAGAAGCCCACGCCCGCTGTGATGTACTTTCACGGCGGTGGTTATGTCTCTTGTTACGTGGAGCTGTTTGCGCCCCAAATTGCCCGTTCCGCGAACGACTCAAAGCTTCCATACTTTGCGGTGTCTTATCGTTCTAGCGCCGAAACATCCTGCTCCTGCTGGTGTCGAAGACGGGTATGCTGCTCTTCAGTTTGTATCGAAAGTCTGCGGTAGAGCTTAGCGTCGATCCTACGAAGATCGCTCTGCACGGCGACAACGCCGGTGGAGGACTCGCCGCGGGCCTTGCTTTGAGAGTGAGGGATCGACAGCTAGATCCTCCAATCGCGAAGCAACTGCTCATCTATCCGATGTTAGACGATAAAGATCATGTTGAGAAAGACGATCCGATCCCTGACCTCATGGTCTGGTGGAAACCTGATGGAGCGAAACTTGCGTGGGACGTGTACGCCTCTGAGGTCCGAGAGAAGAATGACCCGCAAGCTCTATCTTACGCAATTCCAGCTCGGGCTGCAACGCTGCGAGGTCTGCCGTCCACTTACATCGACGTCGGATGTCTCGATCTGTTCAGGGATGAGAATCTGGAGTATGTGAAGAGGTTAGCTGACGAGCATGTTGAAGTCGAGTTTCATCTTTGGCCTGGGCTGCCGCATGGATTTGTGATAGGATGAGGGACGTCAGCTGGTTTGCGAGGTGCCAAGAGAGTCGCATAAGTGCGCTGAGAAGGATGCGATAGTCAGTTGACGGAACATCTTTGAAGAGGATAAACCCAGTGTCTAGCCAATGCAGTAGATAGGTAGTTCCCAGTAGCCACGCCTGGGTGTATAGAATCGTTCCGCGTTGAGGCCCTATCCGTCCTTGACGTTACTCGGTGGACCTGCAGCTGCCTTCATACGGCGATGATCTGTTGTACCAAAACGTGTCAGTCGATCAAGCTTAGATCCGGCTGATAGATGATCCCTATAGAGGATGCTTACATTGTAAAGCGCCCTGTCGATCATGGGTCCCTCCTGGACGCATCGGACATTGGCCGTTTTGACCATCACAGCTACAGCGGGCCAGTCCAACAATGAGCTCCGAGGCAGCCAAGAAAGCCGTTGAGAGAAATTTCGTGCACTTACCGGCTGTCCTCCGGCCATCCAGCCTCGAAAGGTACCATCGCATGGAACAACGGCATTTCGGGCTGTGAGTTGCTTGATCAGTCAAGGTATAAGACGATCGCATTGGTTGGGAAGCAAGGCGTTGACCAGCAGGGCTAATAGGCCCGATGGTGCCAGAGCCGCGTCAATAGAAATGCGGGTGAAGGTGGAGAAAACATGGAGTGAATGTCATCTGACGGAATAAACTCTGGTCCAGGAATTGACATTGCAACGCTCCCATTGACGCGTTTTCTTCTCCGGCTGATCCATCGTACCCCTCACTCAGTTCAATTCATTCATCGGTGAAGAGCACCACCGACCCCACAGACTTCTTTGATCGACACGATTCGGGAGCGAGAGCCGTAGGGGAGCTATGTCATGTCATGCAACGGGGGTCATTTGTGGCCGAGATGACTTTTCTTGGTGGCATTGAATCCGCGTATATAAGTCCTGGGTGTGAATCACCATTCGACAAGGTTTGTAGAAGCTCGAAGTTGATCGGCATAGCAAGTCACGATGAAGTTGCTTTCGCTTTCAGCTGTCGGGCTGCTTGCCTTGGCTGGTTTTTCGATTGGACAAGAGACAAAGGATGTTGCAATTCAAGACGATGGACTTACAAACCTCGTCGAATGGTGATTCACTCGATTGCCGCCGTTCAGACCTCCAGCTGACAAACAACCCAGGGACGACCATAGTTACCTGATCAATGGCGAGAGGATCTTTATCTTCTCGGGTGAATTCCACTACTGGCGTCTGCCTGTGTACGCTTCATCCCCTCTGCCAACCAAGCGCGTATCTAACCAACATTTACCAGGCCCGAACTCTGGCGCGACTTGCTAGAGAAGATCAAAGCCGCCGGCTTCACAGCTTTCAGCATCTACAACAGCTGGGGCTACCACGAAGCGACCCCAGGCGTCCTCGACTTCGAAAACGGCGCCCACGATTTTGTGTCGATCATGACCCTTGCCAAAGAGCTCGGCCTCTACCTCCTGATCCGTCCTGGTCCCTACGTCAATGCCGAGGCCAACGCCGGAGGTTTTCCTCTGTGGGTCACGACCGGAGAGTACGGCAAGCTTCGAAACGATGATCCCAGATACACCAAGGCTTGGTCTAAGTATTGGACTGAGATCTCCAGGATTATTGAGCCGCATCTAGTTACCAACGGCGGCAATGTTGCCATGTTCCAGGTATGGTTGCACCGTTGATAATGGTGGAGGAAGCTGACGAGTGCAGATTGAGAACGAGCTGGGCGGTCAGTGGAAGAATGACGACAGGAGAATCTTGAACGAGCCTACCGCCAACTACATGCAGCTCCTCAAGGAGTCCGCCAGAAAGGCCGGTATCGATGTTCCTGTATTCCACAACGCGCCCAACACTGTGAGTTCCACCTCTCCGAAGACGGACCTTGGACAGAATACTGACAGATCCGCAGCGCACATTTTCTTGGTCCAACGACTTCGATCGCAATGCAACCGGCAACGTCGATGTCACTGGTGTCGACAGCTACCCCTCCTGCTGGAGCTGCAACCTCGACGAGTGCACCGGCACCAACGGTGAATACGTCCCCTACAACATCCAAGACTATGTCACCTACTTCAACAAGCAATCTCCCAATCAACCTCACTTCCTTCCCGAGTTCCAGGGCGGATCTTACAACCCATGGGGCGGTCCAGAGGGAGGTTGCCCTGGCGATATTGGCCCAGACTTTGCCAACATCTTCTACCGTGACTTGCTCGCGCAGCAGGCCACCGCCATTTCTCTGTACATGATGTACGGTGGAACCAACTGGGGTTGGTTTGCTTGCCCTGTTGTTGCAACTAGCTACGACTACTCTTCGCCTGTCTCTGAGAACCGTGCTATATGGGATAAGTACTACGAGACTAAGTCGTTGACTCTCTTCACACGGGTTGCGCATGACCTTACCAAAACCGACCGAGTTACCAACAGCACTTCTCTTTCCACGAACGATGCCATCTTGGTCTCCGAGCTCCGACATGAGGAGAATGATGCTGCCTTCTACGTTGCTCGACACGATCACTCACCTTCCGGTACCAAAGAGACCTTCAAGGTTCATGTCAAGACCTCCGAGGGCAAGCGTACGTTTCGGTATTCTTCGGACTTCCTCAAGCCGCATATACTGACGGCCTTTAGTCACCATCCCCCAGAACGAAGGCGCAATCACTATCGACGGTCATCAGTCCAAGGTTATCCCAACTGACTTCCACTTCGGCAAGAAGACCCTCCTCTACTCGACCGCCGAAGTGCTCACTTACTCCATCATCGACAACAAGGAGGTCATAGTCCTTTGGCTTCCTGAGGGTGAACAAGGAGAGTTCACTCTCAAGGGACACACGGAGCTCAAGCACGACAAGTCTCTCAAGGGCATCGAGGTCAAGGCGGGCAAGAAGAGTGTTACTGTCAACTATACTCAGTCCAAGGGACTTTTCACTCTCAATCTGAAGGATGGATCTACCATTGTTCTGGCTGATCGAAAGACTGCCTACAAGTTCTGGGCTCCTACACTGGATAACGATCCCTCCGCGCCTGTCAACAAGACTGGTGAGTTGTTCAGGTGAGATAGCACACATTAGAGACGCATATTGACTTTCGCAGTTCTGGTTCACGGCCCCTGTCTCGTCCGCCACGCCACCATCAAGAACGGACAGCTCAACATCCAGGGCGATCTCGACAGTTACACCGAAATTACCGTCTTTGCTCCCGAATCTCTCAGGTCCGTCGCTTGGAACGGCGAGAAGGTCAAGGTTTCGTCGAAGGAAGGCCACAAGTATACCATCAAGCTCAAGGGCCCTTCAAAGGTCACGTTGCCCAAGCTTGACTCCTGGAAGTATGCCGACAGCTTGCCCGAGATCAAGACCGACTACAAGACTTCATCCTCGGCCTGGGTTGGTATGTATTATAGTGGTACCCGAGGTGACTTTAGGTACTGATCTTGAATAGTTGCCGATAAGAAGAACACCACCAACGCGGTCCTCGTCCCCGATCTGAAGAACCCCGTGCTCTACGTCGACGAGTACAAGATCCACTACGGAAACCACATTTACAGGGCGACTTTCCCCACCACTAGATCTGCCCCTACTGGCGTTTATCTAAACCTCACTGGTGGCATGGCCTTTGGCTATTCCGTCTGGCTCAACTCAGATTATATTGGATCTTTTCTCGGCGAAGCCACCACTGGCCATGCAGGTCAAGAGTTCTCCTTCAAGAACGCCACTCTGTCTAAGAAGGAAAACGTTCTGGTTGTTCTGATGGATAACTCTGGCCACGATCTGCGTGACGGCGCTCTTGATCCTCGAGGTATCACCAACGCCACTCTTGTTGGCCCTGCCAAGGGCGGTTATAAGTTCTCCGAGTGGAAGATTGCTGGTCATGCTGGGAGCGTTGAGGGCGAGGTCATCGATCCCATCCGTGGTCCCCTCAATGAAGGTGGTCTCTACGCTGAGCGTATCGGCGCTCACTTACCTGGTTTCTCCGACAAGAAGTGGAAGTCATACTCTTCCGAGGAGGGAACGCTCGTCAACCCTTCGGCTGGAGTCCGTGCCTACAGAACGACTGTAGATCTTGATATTCCTGATGGCCTAGACGTCGGCGTCTCGTTCAAGCTTACGGCACCTTCCAACACGACCTTCTCTGCCACGAAGAAGGGCTACAGCAACCAAGTCAGAGTTCTTCTGTTCGTCAACGGCTACCAGTACGGACGATTCAATCCTTACATCGGCAAACAAATCTCCTTCCCCGTCCCTCCTGGTATTCTGAACTACAATGGAGAAAACACCATCGCCGTTACGGTTTGGAGTCAGAGTGCTCAAGGTAGCGAGGTCAAGGTTGAGTGGGAGGTTGACTATGCTCATATATCCAGCTTCGATGTCAAGTTTGACAGCAAGTATCTCCGCCCGGACTGGACCAAAGAGAGACTGCAGTACGCTTAGGAAATTAGTGGAATTACGTGGTATTTGAGAGTTAAACATGTTAGTTATCAAGATGAGTCATATTAGCTAGAACATAATTTAGTGGAGCTCCTTTGGCGTCACAAAAACCCAGTTCTTGTCAGCTGTGACGGGTAGTCCTTCCTTCTTCTGAGCGACTGTGTTGTTCTTGATCATGCCGTCAATCTGCTCTCTGTAAGCAGGCTTACGATCAACCCAAAGGTGAATGCCGCCACGCGCAACATCAACACCCTGGAAAAGCATGGGACCGTCACTATCAGGAGTATCACCACCAGCAAGAATAGGCCTGCTCCACTCATCAATGTAGGTCAGAATAGCAGCCCACTTTCCGGACTTCCAAGTAGCCGGAGCCCAGAGCCAGGGAGTCATCTCAGCCTCGAGGTTCTGCTTCTGTGTCTTTTTAGTGTAGTCACCATCCTCAATCTGTTTGCGGGCAGTAGTGATCTCGCCCTTCTTGGTCTTGAGGAAGAGAGATACACCGATGACGTTCTGGGGTGGGACGTTGTAGCCGTATTTAGGATCGCTAGCAACCATGCGGACAAGCTCTTCGGAAGCAGCGCTGACAACGTAGACCTTGATGCCGTTGGCCATCAGGCGGTTGTACAACTCGACCTGGCCCTCGAAGATCTTGGGAGGGGAGACTTCGGTGGCGGTGACCTTGTCATCCTCGAAATAAGTGGTGGGGATGGTCTTGTTGCAGGCCATCAGCTCATCGACGTAGCCCTTGAGCTCACCAAGAGGGAATCCGCTGAAGATCTGTGCAGCCCAAGGATAGCAGACAGCATCCTCGATCCCACAGAGGCGCAGGTAGTAGGTGTACAGCGACTCCTTGTGCTTCTTGGTGTCCTTGAAAGGGACCAGCTTGAGAGCAGGGTCCATGGTCTCTCGTGTAAGAACACCCTTGTTCTCAAGGTAAGGAAGAAGTGATTCCTCCAGATCGAATTGATAGCTGGTGTTATCCATGTCGAAGACAGCATAGCGACCATTATTGGCATTGCGAGCAATCATCTTGTTGAGAGCTTTGGCAGCTTGGGCTGGCCAATGCTTCAGCTCAGGACCCTTGAGACCATAGTTGCCATTGGATGGAACGGCAGCAGAGGGTGTGCTCAGGCTTGTCAGCCAAAGGGCATTGACGACGAGATTGATGCTGGGTCTCATGATGAAAGGCTTGAGGTGAGGTGAGAAGTGAAAAGCGTGAGGAACCTGCTTTTTCAGCTTCAGCCTGGGATGGGATTTACAGAGTAATTGAGGAAGTCCATGGCTGTCGAGGTTTAGCGGCCCGACAATTATTCCATACGAAGTCGCTGATAGTGTTACAAGAGGTAATATCCGGTAGTTGGTCTAACTCGACGATCTTGGACTATTTGGTCATGCTACCCCGCTTACACGCTACCTGAGGGGTTTTAGTTGCAGACTGTCTCGTCAATCTAATACTGTTAAGGCTTCTGTTCGACATCAGATCGATCTAATAAACCATGCCCAAATCTCGCAGCTGAAGGTGGTCATGTCAGCCACTTTCCTGTCTAGACCAAGTTTCCAAGAGCATGGGAGGGGTTGTACAGTTCAATAAACGGTCAAGATCTGCGTCATTGACACGAGCAACAAGAACGGCACTCGGCATTAGTTCAAGGCTGCAAGCCAAGAACCCTTTTACTCCACTGATGTAACGTCGGAAGGGGTCCCAGGGCGTTTTCTGAACCACCAACGGGCAGCTAGCAGGGGGTCCAAGGTTTAAGCTTGCCAGCGTCGGGCTCCGAATTCTGCTTATCGCAGGGAGAAATACAGAGTACTTGGAATTAAATTGCGCTCAATTGGTAGGACGTAGGACGGGGCGCTAATGCTTGGGTATGTACAAGGGTTCCTAGCTGCGTTGATTGAATTCACCCTGATTTGTAGAACCCTTTGGTGACTTCTTCGGCGAAGGCAGCTTGGGGAATCATTCCGCCGCTTGCGTTCTTGTGACCACCAGCGAACCTAGTTCCCAATCGTTCTCTCAGCGAATCGTCGTCTGCTCCCTCTGATGCTCGAATAAGAATTTCTGGGATGTTGACAGGAGGATCCCTGCCCCTGGCGCACGTTGGAACGCGACACGAATAGTTGACAAAGCCTCTCGCGTAGCCTTCATTTGCTACCATCACAACTTGGAGCTCCCTCGAAAACAATTGGCGAGCCTGTCGTGCTGCAATGAGGGCATGAATCTGTGCTTTCGAGTTGATGCGAATCACTGCGATTTTTCCGTCAGCAGAAAACTTGGGCACCACGCGACCGACCTTCTTCATCTCATGTATCACTTCGGCCCTCGCATCCTTTAAGAACTTGTTCTTAACAAGCTCTACTGGTGATGAGGCCGCGATCAATGTTTTCCAGGCTCTGGGGACGTCGTAGGCTGCGGTTCGGCGAGGAGCATCGATAAGCTTCGTACTGTTGTTTATCGTCTTTTTATTATGCATCACAAACGTCGCTTGCATGTTCGGAAAGGGCGGGCGCCATCTGATCGCATTACCCAGATCCCCATGTGTTCCCATGACACATAACCACCCGCATGCTTCCTCGAACGCCTTCGTGTAAGTCGCGGCAGATGAGATGAGTCAGCAGCGAACTTGTAGCTATCGGTGGATATCTGTTCGCCGTCACTAATATCGCTCCCTCAGGGGTGATCGTGGTCCTCTGCCAGATGGTGGTCAATGACTAGCGCGCGATGAGGTGAGTCGATTACAGCCTCTGATCTCCATGAGCCTTGGTCGAGGACAATGATGTAAGATGGGTTGTGAGCTTCCATGTTCGTACGAGAATCCACATAGTGTAGTAAGCTGTTTTTGTTCATCGTGTAACACGATGTCAGCTTGGGATCAAGGCCGAGCAAGATGAGAGTTCTTCTTATAATGGCCCCAGCAGCAAGACCATCGGCATCTTTATCAGGGACGATGACAGTCAGTTTACCGGCGGCGGCACTGTGGGATGATTAGCTGAAGTGTCCTTCAGACATGTCGTACTCATCTAGAGACGATTGGCATGGTACCAAGTAGGGGCAGCTGACCATTCGCGGATGAAATCCTTTGCTTTTTTAATTTGACTCTTTGGGGCAGGCCAGATCACGCTTCCATCCTGATCCCTTCGCGGTTGAGCTTTGTGATAATCCTCTTCAGGAGACGTCGGCTTCGCACCACGATACTGAAACTTCTTTTGGTCTCCAATCGACGTTTGAAATTGCCCAAAGATTGTGAGGGATAGCCCATCTTGGCGAGATATAGATAACAAGAATCTTTTTGTGTTTAGAGTCTCTAGAACTGACGGAGCAGATGTAACGCGAAGCATGGTTCCGGTGGTGACATGAAATCCTCGAGGACATTGACATGGTTGGTGTCTTGAAACACCGCAGAAAACGTGGCGCGCAGCACACAGCCACGATTATTCGCCACATATCATGCGATAGGGTATTGCTCTTCTCCTTATCATTCAACAGTCGAACAGCGTCGAATATTGAAATTACTATAGATGTATGTGTCAACTTAACTTATATTATACTCTATTTCTTGGTTCCCGGTTACTCACTACCTATATTCTACTATGAATTTCACAAAACGTCGATAGCCGAACGTCCGAGATAAGAACCCCAAGCCTTCTCCGTTCACTGCTTCCAAGCGATTGCCTCTTTGATGAGATTGCTTAGATTATCAGTCAAGTTCGCCAGTCTCCATGAGGCTGAACGCATGCGGAAAGGTACTCTTGAAGAATGCGGACAAGACGCCAAGCACCTGGGGCTCGACCGCCAGCCACCGCACCAATTGGTGGGCTTTCAGGGGCTCAGGAATGTAGTGACTTCTGACTTTCGCCGAGTTCATTCAACATGATGGCTTCTCAAGTGA
This sequence comes from Fusarium xyrophilum, assembly GCA_008711595.1. Lineage (NCBI taxonomy): Eukaryota > Fungi > Ascomycota > Sordariomycetes > Hypocreales > Nectriaceae > Fusarium > Fusarium xyrophilum. Next base: position 11,729 of record VYWZ01000145.1, on the reverse strand, counting down.
TCGTCTCGAAATGAGGACAGCGGCTGAAGGGTATCGTCTCTTAATCGGGTGACAGAGCCAGGGTTCTCAAGCCTCCGGCGATTGATGGCGTCGTAGAGCTTTTGTTCCTGACTACTTAAGTACTACGTCCTTCCCTCGCGATTGTCATCTCTGGGAGCATAGCAAACATTCACTGAAGCAAACACGAAGTACTCTGTTTTTTTTTTTTTTTCCTCTTTTCCGCTGCTGGAGTCACTGCTCAAGCAGCAAACTGCAGTGAAGTAGGGGCCTGCCTCAAAGCTGGTCCGAAAAACGCACGTTTTTGTTTGTTTGTGCAAGAAGGAAGGCTAACCTTTATCTCTAGACTGATGCCTGCGTTGATAATGAGCGATGCCTTTGCGGAACGCATAAAGAGATTACCAAGTAACATGCCTCTTCTTATTCATGGTTCTATTTTGCTAACGCGTCTCCCGTCAAAGTTGCTACGTCAATTGCGAGAAAGATTCGAGAGCGAAACCGGCCGAGCAAGCTGTTGGGAAGTCCTGTTCCGTATTGGGAAAGCGGTCGAAGCCGCTGTATAAGTGAGCGCTGTCGCCCGCAAGATGAGACTTCCCTACCAAGGACTCCTTGGACACTATGTATTGTAAGTAGATAATTTGTTGGCGTCTTATGGAAGTCGGGGCGTCATGAACTTAGATTCGCCAAAGAAACCAAGTCTGTCAACCACTGGATTACACTAGGATACCATTCAAAAACGAGAGAGAGAGCCCCCAAATCGGCGCATTAATCAGATCAGTGATTTATCAAGAAAAAAATAAAAAAGGGAACGCTGTATTTGAACAGCTGGCTGGAACTCTCCCGCCGGGAATTGAACCCGGGTCTCAAGCGTGACAAGCTTGCATACTGACCACTATACTACGGAAGATGATAACTGTGAGCAGTCACTGTAGCGGAATTCTATGTCAGGTCGGATTTTATTAGAATCTATATACTCATCAGCAAGATCTTGCCCACTTTGGCACGCGAAGCTCGGAAAACCGATGCTGACAAGCTCAATCCACCAATCACAACGTACATTCTGGTAAACTCTCCTCCGGGCCTAGGAATGACGCAACACAAAGCTGATTTATGCTCGCTTCAGCTACCCTGGATTTCATACTGGGTCAAAATCGGCTCGGAACTTCGGAGGTAGACATATATATATAAACTTTTGGCAGTGCAGAGATCCAAAGTAGAGGAATTCTCTTTGTTAATGTCCTAGTGAATTTAATAGACTGTTTGGATTTTATTTTCCTCCATTGTCATTATGTCGGAACCTACGGAAACCAATGCGAGGCGTCATCCCGCCCATACAGTCTTGGGAGAACTTGGTCTGGTCTCACTCTACCACTCCACCAGAGATGTCAAGATCCTTTGCGCACAGAGATTCATCCGTCTTTTTGCTTATGGTGGATCTACCTTGGTTCTCGTAGCCTATTTGCGAGAAGTCGGCGTATCGACAACCCGCGTCGGCTTGTTTATGACCTTGACGTTGGTTGGTGATATCATCATCAGCTTCCTGCTTGCGCTATTCGCCGATGGTGTTGGTCGGCGCGCGGTCTTGGCCTTGGGAGCAATCTTGATGACTGCGAGTGGAATTATGTTTGCCACCTCTAGCAATTACTGGGTTTTGCTTGCTGCAGCAATTTTGGGTGTCATTAGCCCTGGGTAAGTGAAAGAGAAAATGGTTTGATGGTGTTGATGCTGACAATCGATAGTGGCAATGAAATCGGACCCTTCCGCGGTGTTGAAGAGAGTATCATCGCCCATCTTACTGATGCAGCACGGCGAGGCGATGTATATGCTTGGTATAGTCTCTCCGGCACGGCTGGCGGCGCCTTTGGTCTTCTGACCTGCGGTTGGATTACTCATCACATGCGCGTCAATCTCGGCATGGATGTTGTTGAGGTGTATCGCTACATCTTCTATGGATACTCTGTGATGGGAGTGCTAAAGTTGCTCTTGGCCTCCATCTTGAGCTCTGCTATTGAAGTTCACCATGAGCCCGAGCAAGATTCTCCAGCGGTCAACGGCGAACAAGCACCTCTGCTTCCCGACAACGCTCAAGCCCAAAGTGCTGATCAGCCTCAGCCCAAGAAACAACTTCGAGCTCGAATTTCTCGTGACAGTATCCCGAATGTTGTGACCCTTTGCACTCTCTTAGCTTTGGATAGCTTTGCTTCAGGACTGGCTCCTCTGTAAGTACTTTGACACAATAGATAATCTCTATGCAAGAGCTAACAGTCATCATAGCTCATGGATCACTTACTATTTCAAATCCCGCTACCATGTCGAGGAAGGGAAGTTAGGTTCCATCTTCTTCACCACGAGCATCATCGCCGCTGCATCGATGCTGGTAGCATCTTCTCTTGCAAAGCGCTTCGGTAATGTTCGAGTAAGAATCCAATACCGATAAAACCCTGAACTATCCGACTGACCTGACTCGCAGACTATGGTATTCACTCACCTCCCATCAGCGGTCTTCTTGGCTCTGGTCCCCATCCCCAACGATGTCCACCTATCGGTTCTCTTCCTCATTCTACGATCTTGCACCCAGTCAATGGATGTTGCTCCCCGCTCAGCGTTCCTCGCCGCTATAATCAAACCAAAGGAGCGAACGGTTATCATCGGTCTTATCAACGTAGCCAAGACAACTTCCCAGAGCCTTGGACCTCTTATCACAGGACTGCTAGCGGACTCGAACTATTTCTGGGTCTCTTTCATCATGGCTGGATCTCTCAAGGTATGCTATGACTTGGGATTCCTCGGACTCTTCACGCATCATGAACACGTAGAAGCAAAGCGAAGCCACGAGGAAGAAGGAGGCCAGTGAGTTGCAGGCTTGGTAACCTGCGTTTTATCTATTCAGGTCAGGAAAGAATTGGAATATTTTGTTCTGTTATATGCTCTTATTGGCAGCTTTATTTATAGTTACACGAGGTACCAGAAGCTGTCTTAGACTTTAGTATAGAAAAGCTTAATCTCCCAGATGTGTCCACTCACCAAGGTACATGTGGCATAAGGAATAGAGTCAAAATCAGAATAAGTTCCCTCAGAGACAAAAAAGAATTACCAAGCCCAGGAATCGAACCAGGAGCTTCCTCACCCCACCGCTCCACCCTCCTCACCCTCCTTGTGGGGCTGACTTCCACACAAAGGCATTCATCAGTGATAAGCGGACGTGTTACCACTACACCAGCTTGGCCTCTCTGTTGTTATTTAGTCATGTAGAACTATGCTTATATGTATGTTCAGAAGCGATGCTGCTCATGTCTCTAGTACATGCTCCCCCCCAATGCTTCCGCATTGATATGTGATCTTTCACCAACAGACTTCTTCACGACTATAACGAGCTCGTCAAGCGTGCCCAAGAATCTCACAAACGCATAAACGGCGGCTGACCATTGTCTTCCTTCTTGCTTTGCTAGGTATTCCTTAGAGTTGCCCTCATCTTGAAAGTCTCCCCGCAGCCTCCTGAACTGGAACGCCCGGCCCACCAAAGGCGTCGGCAGGATTGCTGGAAGTGGCTCTCCAGACATCAACGAATGCTGAAGAAGGGTCATGGTTGACATCAGGTCAGCAATCAGGTTTTCGTCGCCTGCGCTCACGCGATAGAAGAATCTCTCGCGGACTGGGAGTGGTAGCTTCGTCGCGGTCATGCTGAACTGCGCCAGGAAGACGTTGAGGTTGTTGCAAAGATGGTTGGCGCGGCTGAGCGTTTCAGTGTCGATGTTTGAGGTTGAGAACTCAAATTTGGTCTTTAGGATCGGAAGGGCGATGGAGTTAAGCAGCTCTTCGGTCGTGGTAGCCTGCTTCTCAATGACCTCGACGAAATCATCTGGAGGCGAGCGCCATACTGAAATCAGAAGGGCATAACGGTCTCTGATGCTCGACAACTGGCTGGACAAGATTTGTCGATAATGTCTGTTTCCAGAAAGGGGGCGCGGAAGAAGCGCAACACAGGCGGCTGCGCCAAAACCGATAAGGACAAGAAGCATTCGCCGCCAGAAGACTTCGTATCCGACTCCAGGGTTACCATAACTGGGAACATGTGTATCGACCCAACTATACGACATGACCATGTACGTAGTTACTGTAAGCATAATACCTGCAGCCATGTGTTGTGGCGAAGCAAACAATCTCCACCACATCACACCGATGATAGCGACTGCCATGATGGCAGCTAAGCCGTATGGGTTTCCAGGGCCGTTACCAGATCCGATGTACCAGCACAGAAGACCCAGGATACCTCCAGCCACAGTACCGAGGGTACGAATGAGGATTCCAGTTGTAAAGTCAGACATGTAAGGTTCGAGAGCCATCTGCGCCATGATCAGAGCCCATAGCCCCTTTTCGCGATAGTAGAAGCCAGCTGACGATGGTATAACTGCGGGAATGGCGAGGGCAACAGTCAAGACGAGTGCACGAAGAGCGTGCAGACCCTCGACACCCGTAAAGAAGTTGATGAGCGCCAAGAAGATCAGGCTCGCTTTGCTTCGTCGACGGCTCGTGGGCTGCTCCATACTTTCAAGAATGGTGGCTGTTGTTCTTGTCCCTTCAGGATCTTCCTTCTCCCTCCGCTTCTTGCTGAAGAGACCTCCTTTCTTCTCGGGTTTGGAAATGACGGACATCGTTCGGGTGAGATCGTTGGAGTTGGGAATCGTGGAAGGTGGTGCATCTTGGGATAGACCGAGCGTGAAGATGTGCTGGAGGCCTTTGGGTAGCCACACTCGCTTCGATGTTCGAACCCTCTCAACCTCGATGGCTCGTTCAAGAACCCCTCCAATATTCTTTGTCAGGTTGATGAGTCGTTCCTGGTATAGAAGACCAGACATCAAGCCAAGGAGAGGAGGTGCGCGGTGATCGTTGTAGAGAACCTTGCCGTTGGCATCGAAAAGATGAGCATGAGGAGCGATAAGTTTCTCTGCAGCCGTGTCTTCGAAGTCGTCGAGAGCTTCTTGCAGCGATGCAAGGATCTGCTCATGTTGACTGGTTGTGTCGTCTTTACAAGCTCCCGAAAACGCCTCGATTATGGCATCGATGGTGTGCTCCAGTGTCTCCAGTAGCGGAGTAGCGCAAAATGAAAGTGCGTCTATGGTTTTGACAATCATCTCTTCAGTATCAGGGTGTCTTGTGATATCACGTAGATCAGCCGCTTTCGCAATATGATAAGCCAGAGGGTGCTTCCCGTTGTCAGACTTCTCAAGTTCCTCGGCCGCTTTTGTTAGAGCTTCATCTTTGGCAAAGAACTCTTCCCGAGAGATTGATAGTTGCAATAGCTCGCCAAAGGATACTAGTACTTGCCGCAATGGTTCTTGAAAAGACTTGATATCTTCGGGGCTCCATCTTCGAAAAGAGAAGTCCAAAGGCAGAAACTTGATAGCACTCTCGACACTTTTGAAGGACACGGCCAGGGTAGCTTTCAACGCTTGTAGCTGCTCAGGCTCGAACCTGCTTCTCGTCTTGAAGTGCCATGTCAGAGCCTTGACGTAGCCATTCATCGGGCGGAGAAGGTCGGCCATGCTTCCGAGAGTGATTTGTGAGGTTGATTGCGGGAAAAACAACAAATTGCAAACGACGCCAACGCCGACTGCGATGGCACTTGGAAGAATCAAGACTTTCGGTATGGTGCCGTTGAAAGTAGGAATGAGCGGTGCGGTAGTCAAATAGATGTTGGCAACAATCAAGGAAAACATGGATACGAGCATCAAGTTGGGAGCAGAAACTCGCACACGCGCCTGGCCAACGTTTGTTAGCTGAAAACATGCTTGGTTGGCTTCACAATCAACTTACCATGAAATAGACAAATAACCCCATCATGCAAAAGTACGTGACCGATACGCGAGTATCCAACATGAAGCCTTCGTAGATGGCTATTTGTGCATAGGTTGTTTGACCTGACGCTTGGCCAACATTGGTCGTGTTTTGAGGCATTGATTGTTGCAATTCCGCGTAGCGGTGTTGTAAATCAGCTAGAGGCCTCGTCGCCAAAGCAGCCTTCATGGTGATTGTTCCCCAGGCCCAGGCGAGCGCCATACCGATACAAATCATGACTCCGGCTGCGAAGTGAATGAAGACGACGCCTGAAGGCGGCATGATGAACAGGACAACACTGAAGACGCGTTAGTAGCTGATGATATGAAATCTTCATGACGGACCTACCATCCGAAGAACGCCGACTGGCCGAGCACTCTCAAGGTATCACTGATGTAGATAAACAAGGTGAGAATCCAAACAGCCAAAGAGCACTTGAACAAAATCTTGAGGTCCTTGGCATTGAAGTGGTCCAGCCAAGCCGGGATTCGCCTGGGGCTGTTGAAAGCATGAAAAGACGCCTCGTCATCCCCCATTGAGCTCTCCTCTTTGGTTTTCGACCGTTTCAGCCTCATTTCTCACACAGTCCGAGTGTACCGATGATTCTTTTGGTGTTGTTTTGCTGACGTTTTTAGAGTTTGAAGAAATGCGTTGAATTTGGGGATCGCCATGCCAGCGCGAGGCGGGAGTGGCGCCTATTTAGTCATGCTTTCAGGCGCTCATTTCGTATTGTCGACACTAAGACAAATGCGTGTACAGAGTACTCCGTAGATTGTCTTATCTAGACGCTAAACCCCTGTAATTTAAGATTACCAGAATCCGTGCAGATTAAAATAGCCATTGCTTAGTGTAGCATTGTGGTGAGATTTGTGCAAGTCATGGCTAAGCATAACCTTGTGTTTTATCATGATTATCGTTGCAAGACTTTGCACAGTAGTACAGAGTATTCGTATCAGATATCCACGTGTTATTCATATCTCAGATAGTCGAGGGTCGGTTTCGTTATCTTGCCGCGGCCTTCATACCAGCCCACGACAATTCATATTTAGAGAATCCTTCGTTGCCCTGTTGTCAAGGAACGATTCATTCAAGCTTAGTGCCCTTGGATCTTTCTTCACCGAGTAAAACACGTAAAGAGATTATGCAACTTGACAGACAACATGCACGTCTGCAATAATTGTGTACTGTATAGCTAAGTGTTGATATGATACTAACATCAGAGAAAGAGGAGAATTGCAGGCGGACAAGCCGGTATTCGCAGGGAAGGAGACGTTTGGCATCTTGGTGTTTTCAAATCTAGTAGAAGAGGTGAATGCCCGCATTTGCCAAAGCACTACTCATTTGTGCTTCACAGTTCAATACAAACACCAATGCCATGGGACGAGCTTGAGAAAGTCAAGACAAAGGCTTGATATTGTCAACGAAGAAGGGTCTGCAACGTGGAGGAGGACTAGAGCGAGGTTGATCGGACCTAAGAGTCCTTGCCATGTGACAACGATGCCCGTTCCATCACCGGCTCGGTCCATGCCGCTTGAGCTACCTATTACGCATAGCAACCAACCATGTGCTCTTTGACAGCCACAATATGCAGCTCGAAGCAAATGTGACGGTTTAAGTTCCGAGGGTACTGGAACGAGGCTCAGGTCTAGGCCATGTCTTCGCGCGGGGCTCAGAGACTTAGCTGAGAGCTGAGACGCCACGAACGTTGGATATGCTGACGCGTAAGCAGGTAACACCATTGTGTGATAAGAGGCTTGAATTCGGAAGCTTCATTCCGCCAATTACCACGGGAAATCTCAGCCTGTGTGATGGGACTCATGCAAGCAGGAATTATAAACCTCTGGTGACCAGTCAACCAAGGAATGTGACAAGCCAAGCTAAAAAGAAAATGATGAAGTTGAGGAAAGTTTAGATGATTTAGGAAATTCATGTTCTGACAGGAGAGACATGAAGATGTCAACTGATCGAAAAGCAAGGGACAATAGATCAATCCACGACCAGGCTTCTTCTATAAGAAGGGGAGTAACTCCCAGACAGTTCATCTCATCTCCAGACACTCGCCACTGACTCAGCTTTCCTACAACTATTAATTTAAAAGCTTTTTAATCCCCTCAATCTATACTTTAATACATTATTCAAGATAGCCGCTTCACAGGACGGAGGTCTTGTCCATCAACAACTCATCCCTGCAGACAATATCACTGCCTCTTATGATAACGAGGCCAAGCTTCTGATTTTCAAGGCGTCTGGCAAGCATGTTGACCTTACCAGGGACATCAAATTCCACCGTCTTCCTTTCGATGGTGGCCTTCTCTTCGAGCTGATCGGTTGGGTGGGTCCAATCATTCAGGGAGAGTCACCCTATGAGGTTACAGATAGCTTCAACATCGATCTTGCCAGCATTGTTTTCCCATCCAACACTGTTGTTGTCAACACCGAGAACAAGCAGCATTGGGTTGTCCATTTTCGGTACAACAACGAAGATGGACAGGCTGCCACTACTGGCAAGGCTGCGGTTGAGATGCCTGAGGTTAAGCAGGTCTCCGAGGACAAGAAGATTGCTGTTCTTGCCAATGAGCCCTTCGACATCCAGCAGAGTGACTCTTTCGAGGGCAAAGGTGGATCAGTCAGCATTGACTTCGACAAGAGCTTCCTCACCTCGGAAAATGCTCGTATCGACGATGGCAAGATTGTCTGGACTTTTACTGCCCAACAGACTGGAACTACCCAAGTCTTTGTCTATGCGGGCCAGACCCAGCCTCCATTCTTGTATCGCATCCCCTACGTTGTGGAGAGTCATGTTCTCCTCGACAGTAAATCTGTTCCAACACAGACTACGGCCTCTTTCAGCGTGAGCAACCAAGGCAGTTAGCGGAACATGCGGCGCTGCGTCCGACGGACATAAGAACGGCAACGGCAACCAGAAAGTTGGCCTCCCTCTATCCTGGGATGGGTTCGGTTTCAATCTCATCAGGAAGCAGTATCCCAATGCAAACCTCCTCGAAGTTGACGCCACTCCCTTGACTCGCAGGCCTGTCCAGAATGAGTGGGGTCTTGTCAATGACCGTATTGTGTGTGGTCTCAGTGGAAACAAGACTGCTATCATCCAGTGGATGGGGCGAGTTCGGCAAGGTCCAGACCATCAACTTCCCCTTCTTAGGTGATACGGTCATCTCCTGGCCTGTTGGTCTCGATATCCACGATGCGTCCACCATCCTCCGAAAGGTGGGATATAAGCAGGCAGTTTATGCCGTCACTCTCCGCCAGCCTCTCTATCCTGGAGATGATCAGCCTTTCTGCATCTTCAATACTGGCCCTGAGTTTATTGCCGTAGGAACCATGGACAAGAAGATCCACAACTTTGGTGTCTCCGAATACAATGTTCAGAAAGCTTAGGCTTCTCGACGGGGTTACCGTACCAAGACAGTATTTCTCTTCTCTTCAGTACAAAACAGATTGATAATGTTTCAATTCATCTTCCTAGCTGATTAATCCAACTTGTCCTATTCAGAGATGCTCTCTGGTGAAAAATAAGGATGTGTTGCTGCTAAAGGCACAGCAATAAGTCACTCAAAGACAGCAGCCTGTGTCGGTGCGCTATACACTATACTGGGTAAAGGTTTGCTGGGTCTGCTTGTATCACGACTAGAGAAGTGACCTCCCCTTGATGCTTAAAAGAACCTAGTCCGACTTGGCAGTCCGCCTTTCAACCTGTCTCTCCATTTCCTTCTCGCTTACTGCCCCTTCTTCTATAGGTCTCGCGATAGTGACGCCGGCCCGACGGGCAAAGACTAGGGCAAAGATCAGCCATTATTCGGGCGAGGCAAGTTGAGTGAGACATTAGACTTACGTTCTTCCATTTCCTCTAGAGACTTACCTTAGGTCTCCATGATAAAGAACCAGACAAAGATAACAAGCGCGAAATTGAAAATCGAGAACATGAGAAATGTCCTCCCGTCAAGGTTCGTGACAGCGTGGGGAGTGGCTTGAGAAAAGAAGAAGTTGAACAACCATTGCGTTGAGGTGCTGATGGCAATGCCAGCCTGGGAGTACGGCTGCTGAAAATCTCACCAGTATAGACCCACGGTACAGGCCCCCAAGAGATGTTATTAGCTCATGGCTTCCAGATAAATCATAGTCAGAGAGGCAATAGAAGGAGAGGTCAGCCCAGCATCAGGGTTCGGAGGGAACTTGGCTGTCAAGATTGCCACAATGAGCATGTAAGTACCCATGAGACCTGCACCTGCGAGTAGAGACCCACGACGACCGATTCGTTCAACAAGGAATAGCAGGAAGAAAAGACAGGCCACGACTTTGACAAGACCGAAGAAGCCAGTAAGCAGAAGCTTGTCCTGGCCAGCACCAACTAGACCGAAGATCTGGGGAGCGTCTGAATAGACATGTTAGAAATGATGGGAGAGGTAGTAGACTGCACGGGGATGTACTCACAGTACGCCAAGGAGGTGTTGCCCGGTGAGTTGAACTCCTTAACATGTGCAAGATTTTTTGGCTAACTACGGATCCTCGACGAATCGAGATCCAGTAGAAGTGCCTACCGATTTGCAGAGCAATTATGAGGTCCAGACGGTAACGGTTGACGGGCTCGATAAGCTCTTTCCAAGTCAAACCAGCCTTGATGTGATTCTCTTCGTCGACGCTGCGAACAATCTCGCCGAACCTGTTGGGGGGACATGTGTATCAGAAGCAGAGCTATCCGAGCAAAAGTCCAGGGATATGTCGATTGTCACGATTTAGGATCACTTACTCTTCTTGGACTTCGGGGGAATCCCCACCGCGAACCCAGATCAAAGACTGCAAAGCCTCCTCGTGGCGATTCGTCTTGGCCAGCCAATGAGTACTCTCCTTTACAGAGAGCATTCCTAGGCCAAGGATAGTGCCGGGAACAAGCTGTAAACCGACCGGTAGTTGCCATTGAGCGCTGCTGTCGTCGGGTATGTGGATGCTCGCTGCATAATCAATCCAGTACGATGTCATGACGCCCAAAGCGAAGAAGAAGTGGAACGTGCTGCCGAGCATGCCATGAATATTCTTCGGTGCCACCTCAGCTGAGTACATGGGCACCACCGCAGTGGCCATACCAACACCGACGCTCGAGACAAATTGAGCAATGTAGAATCCAGCGAGATGATGAGTTTTGATAGTTTGCACAACGGCGCCGATATTAAAGATGGCCGAGGCTAGAACAAGAGACCAGCGACGACCGAATCGAGCGGTGAAGGGCCCGATGATGGAGCAGAAGAAGAAAGCTAGAGGAGGGGAGTTGCATGTTAGTTGGCCATTTCTTAGCTCTGTCGTCATGCAGAAAGCATTGGAATAAAGAACAGCAGCAAAACAGAAAAACAGGGTGATGTACTCACCAGCAGCTTGCAAAAGACTCGTGGAAACTGAACTGGCATTAGCCTTGTCCTTGGTTGTATACCGGAAATCACGTTGGAAGCTCGGAAACGTTAGAATTCCGCCAACAATACCGGTATCATAGGCTAAAAGATAAGGACCAACGCAGCATAATGCTACAAGGTAGAATGCTCTAAAGTTTCCAGAGCCTTCGCCATTTTGGGACTTGCTTTTGGGTGTGACCTTTAAACATGTAACGAGACAAAAGAGGCTATGGGTGTCTCCGAGTGAAAGTGGCTGTTGAGGAGCGGACTGCCTTAGGGCGCGACGAAACGCTTTATACACAAATACATCATCTTCGCAAGATGTAGATGGGTAAATTGGTGTTAAAGCATGGCGTGCTGTGGAAGGGCCCCCCTTGAGCTCTTCAATTTGTACAATGATACTGCGTATGGTGATGTGGTCAAGCACATGACGGCTCTCCTCGAGGCAGTGCTTAAAATACTTGCCTTATAAGTACTTATAAGTGCTTATTATAATAT
>VYWZ01000143.1:0-23427 GCA_008711595.1 Fusarium xyrophilum | reverse complement strand
GAGGCGCATATGCCGCGCCTCGGTGCAACTTTCAGTCAAAACAGTCTCAAATTTTGGTATCAGATATCAGTGGCCGTTGAAAAGCCATTAGTTCAATGGAGGAGTGCCTTGTCATACTCATCTCCACGCGACGATTGACAGGGGAAGACGCGAATTATGAACCCCGCTTTCTAACGACTTGACGTTAGTTGGAGAACAACGACCTGATACGAGAAATGCCCCATCTTGATACCCGATTAGGAAATGTTTCACGGTGCAGCTTGGAGAAGCCTTATCGCGATACGGTCACAGGTTACGCTGATAACTGCGACGACCGCCTGCCGCTTCATCCTTCCCTCCATGGCTATCAAGTGCATCATCAATTTACTTGGGCTGTAGAGGTATCCTGCCTTGCAGAGAACCCGGTTTCTTTCCAACACCATATATGACAATGGGTTGGGTTGGCTATGAAAGCCCAAAAGCAAGCTTGCCAATCCCCATGCCGGTTTACAGCCAAGGCCTGGTTCACGACACTGCATTCGCCGCTGTAGAAGCTTTGTCCCTACCAGAATGCTTGTTAATATCGTTGATGGCGCTTTAATGGATCCAGATACTTCGCCAAAGCTGTCAATGCTTTTGATCCATCGCCTTGGGTGCGCCATTTTCCCGACCTCGTGGTGCGTCAAACTCAACCATTGATACCCGAAAATGTCGTCAGGCATTTAACTTGGCGAACGTATTTTGGACGACATCTTGGCTTGATACATTCGGGCTTGGAGCCAATGACAGGACCCGCACTTCAACTGAGGTTCTCGTGGCGCTTCAGTCTGAGACCACGATGACACCTTGCTTCATTTTAGTTTTGTCTAAGTATTGATCAACCACAGTTGGCCTCCTAAGACTTGGCTCCAGCTACTGCCGCCGGGCGGGATTACTGTCTAATCGGTAGTTCGTAATTCATAAACTTGTCACATTATTCTTTGGAGTAGTTATACTAAACAACTGTTTTCTCAGCTGTGATACAGAAATCTTACAAGAATGGCTGATGGCAATAATCTTGATCCTTTCATCTTGCATCAGTCCGGCACTAGCTACCGGCTCATTAAACTCAATCGAGCTAACTTGGTTATTTCAAAACAATTTGACTTCCACTAAATAGCTATTCTAGAATGACTGCAGGGGAGTCTAGATCAATTTGGTGGTGCGTACCGTTGAAATTCAAGCTCACAAACATCACCCACTAAGATTCTTCAAAGATCTCACCAGTGAAGCCGTTTTGTTTCGGTCTGCACATTTCCCCCATCAAGAAGATTCCAAGTCTTGGCACCAGCAGGTCTGGAAGTCGCAAGAGCCTTCATATCCCTCTTTGATGTCCACTATGGGCGGTCACAGGTCTAATAAGGGGTTTGCCTTTTCATTTGGGTGACAAACGCCAAGAATGCTGCTCTTACAGCCCTAATCGCTGTTGGCATCTTAGATATCCGTATTTGCTCTGCTTGTGATTTTGCAAACCAAAGCTTCCCCACGGAGTATCATGGTCAAGTCAGGGATCATCTCCCTTCTGGGCAGTTTGGCCCTTCCAGTCGTCGCTTTTTGCGATTTGGAGCAGATGCCTGAATCTTGGTGTGTGACCTACTCATCGACCTACCTCGTCCCCGTCTCGGCTACCACAAGCTCGCCTGCAGAGAGCTCATTGCCTGGTATCGACTCTGCTACGAGCCTGGATATCTCCGTCACTATGAGCCCCACATCATCCCTTTTCCTCACGCCAGGTGTTACCTCTTCGGTAGTCACCACAGAAGTCAAGACAGCTCCTCCTTCGTCCACTACAGGTCCCGGCACCCCCGACGAGCAAATCGTTTTCCGTGTTGTTCCTGATAGCCCAGACAACAGTCGAATGCGGAGGCGAGCTCTTGGAGGGTTTATCATCTCTCCTTCAGAGATTTGTGACAATGCAAATGTGCTCAGCTTGGTTGATGGGCAGCTCTTAGAAGGTAACGTCCCCATCTACTATCTACTTCAACGGAGAGGACTACAAGGTGTTTGGCGGCCAGCAGGGGCCAGTTCCTAGTGGTGCCATCACCAAAATATTCTTCCGCGACGGGGATATTCTTCGTTTCCAAAGCTCACGAATCATTCAGAATGGCGAGGCCCGGCTTCTGTCAAACCCCGTCAAAAGGGGTAGTCTATATCACCTTTTCTTCGCAATCTGTATGGCTGCATCGCAGTCCAACTCTCCGCTATCGGATGTAAGCTAACGCTTGCATTACTGATTGCGCAAAGCTAATTCTATTCTAGTCCAGCAGTGTATGAATGGAGACGTGACTACAAGCGCCGCTGCTGCAAGCGAGGCGCAACAGTTCACTTCTGCATCATCCCTTAGACCGATCATCTCGATCCCTTCGTCCTCTAACGGACTTCCTCCAAGAGTCTCAACGCTTCAGACAGAGAGCAATCCTCCGGTTGTAACAACAGAGTCAAACGGGGTTGTAACGATAAAGAATTCTATTATACAGCCCATCCCATCCCATCGAGCACATCCAGATGGTCAAATATGTCATCTTCTTTTGAACCACCACCAGAGACCTCAAAGTCCTCCATCGTTCCCCTCAGCATTTTTATTTTCACATTTGATTCAAGCACCTTCGTAGAGGTAATTTCCAGCACGGAACCTGCTGAACCAGAGTCCTCCACAGCCCACGAGCTCACCTCGAGCACCGCCGATCTTCCAGCCTCTGAGATTGATGCATCAACAGAGGAAGCTAGCACCACGGCTAAAGCTACAACGAGCGCTGCTGAAGAATCAACGACAGAAACCTCCGAGGTTGGGACTACGGATAAACGTGACTACGGGAGTGTCAACCACTATCTCTACTACCCAGGAGACGACAGATACTACTACTACTACGGACGTTTTAACAAGCGAGAGCACAACTGAGCAGACATCAGAAACCACTTCACAAGAGACAACAACAGAGACCACCTCAGAAGAGATAACATCAGAAAACACCACTGAGGAATCAACAACAGAAATTACTATACAGGAGACAACAACAGATACTACCACTCAAGAGTCAACGACTGAGAACCCCACCACCACTTTCACAACTGCTCTCGACTCAACGACTGAAACCACCACTGAAGCAGATTCAGAGGATATCGTATGCAGAGCTCTAGCACTTTAGAAGAATGTACTCAGGCTTGTTTCAACAGTCCGGACTGCGTCATATTTACTCGCTCTGGAAGTCAATGTTTCTCAACCACCGACTCCTCGAATAATGTAGGCTCGTTCGCACTTCAGGGCTGGGTAAGTGGTATTGAAGCAACTTGTTAAAAATAGCTGTAAAGGATATACAAAAAAAAAAAAAAGCATGATTGTGTCATGAGGCGACTCTCCCGCCGGGAATTGAACCCGGGTCTCAAGCGTGACAAGCTTGCATACTGACCACTATACTACGGAAGATGAACAGGGGTTGGCACCTGTCGTAGCGGAGTTCGATGTGTGACGATTTGCTAATTCGCGATCAGTAGTTAAGTCGCACGAAGAGCTAAAATCGATTGCTAATGGCAGCTCATCAATCCAGGTCATGATCCAAACACGACGTTCGTGGGAGGATGCCTGTAACTGGAGGGTTTACGGCCTCATTGGGCTTTATGTTATCTATTTACTATTTAAATCGACACTTTTGAGGGCGCCCGTAGCGAAAAATGCTCAACTCTGTTGAACTTGTGAAAATGACAGCAGACAATGGCATAACAGCTCACCCTCGATGCGGGATTTCGAAGTGGGGAGATTGATACATCAACTCAAGTTTCGCATGATATTTTCATACCGAGAGTCTGAGTGCGCCGATCAGACATTCCTTCTGCATCCTTTTATGGGTGATATTATCCACTCTTCCTCCTTCAGCTCCGCTCTTTTGAGCACTGCCGAGTTTTTGCAGTGTGATGTATAAGCCCAAGATGAACTAAAATCTGACGCTGATGAGTTGCTTCCATGATGAGGACACAGCATAATGAAGATCAACGACTCGGGCTGAAGTTGATGCAACACGTCACCAGAGATAATCATATAAAGCATAAAAGATTGAACACTCAGACTTACCTGAGTTGGATTTCTTCTTTTAATCAACAAGACTCCCCCAGTTCCCTCATTAATCAAGAAGTCTGACCGGTCTCATTTCTCCCTACACACTCAAGCATCAACTTGACTACATTCATCATGAACCCCGCCTTCGCGTCAGCCCTTCTCTTCCTTGGCCTGACTCCAGTCTCCAGCTCAATACAGTGGCCAAATCAAGGTCAAAGACGACAGCTGCCCTCAATTCACCGCTGGCGAAAAGTCGCGATCTCTCAGTTGGGTCAAGGGCATCAACATCTGCGCAGACCTTTCGGACATCTGCCACGATGGCAAGTGCTTCGTGGCATTCCAGGCCCTAGTGACCGGCACCGATAGCAGAACGCTTGCTATAATGGGAGCTTGTCGTACGGATGATTGCTCCTCGGATTGTCAGACTTGGGACGTCGAGTCGCATAGCAACAGCCATCAGTGTTGACTGTGCTGAGTTCACTGGCCAGCACTACTTTTGCTTGGGTGACTGAGAAGTCCAGGGATTATCAGGAACAAATAGCCATGATCGTTAAAGTCACCACAAAGCCATCAATACGTATAAGTACCTGATGCCATAATAAATTTCTTCATGTTCTCAAAGCTTCGACGATAATAGCAGCCTTTTGAACAAGATTCTTAGGACTCTTGCCCACCACTTTTCTAATGAGGTTCGTCACGAAGATCAGAGAAACTTGTCCCGGAGATCGAGAAGCACGCTCCGCAGCCGCCTTCGTGCGATTGACGAGGTAATCAGTACCACGTTGATCAAAGTGTAGGTAACATGCATGTGTGAGGCGCGTGATATAAGCCATCAGCTGTAGGGACTACTCGCAGCTAGCCATCAAAAGCCATAAGACTTCATGAACACCAATATGAGATTTCTTTCATGCAAATACACATCAGTTAAGTAAGAAAGATATACAATAGTAATTACAGAAAATAAACTAATGGCTTTATCAGTCCATTTAGTACCGGCGCGCGCTCCAATTCCTATCGGATATTCGCTGAAATCTCATGACGGATTTCAGATCCACTGATTTACCCAAGCATGAAGGTGCAGCCTCAATCAGGGATTCGAAAGCGACATATTGTTTGGCCAGGTGGCTCTGAATGCCAATGTGTTTCACGCCTTTGTACATTTTCTCCGGCGCCCTGATCAGAGCCGAGCACCAGCTATGCAAGTATGGCACGTTCCAAGACAGCTGCTATGACATCGGAAATAACCACTAATGTGACCCGGATTGAGCGAAAGCATATAACGGCCATCATATGCCTATTGCATACTCATTGCTTTTGTCCCGGGAGCTCGGGTACAGGTCACTCCATCAAGTACATCCAAAGAGCACTCACTCCACGTCGCTTGGATTCTGAGCAATCGGGAGATGGCCAGGATAAACAGGAGCTCCATGCCTGAAACAAGACCTAGGCCCGTGGCAGGATTATCATTTTTCGGAATCGCGCCATTCACATTCGCCAAGATGCATCAGGTACAAGGTCCAGGAGAGGAGGGTAGTACGAGAGGCGAGACATTTGGTCGGATAATATATCGTGACAGTTCGGCACTTTCATTGCTTTCGTAAGGACGATGTTGAAGACTTTTCGAATTGGTGAAGTCGGCGTTTGTAGGCGAGCCGCCTGCTACTCAAGTTGATTTCTATATAGTTCGTGGAATCCCCCGTACATAGGTATAGCCTCAACAGTCTCAACGCGAGCGCGGGCTTGTGTTTCCGATCCAGCGTCCCGAAAACTCGCCCGACGAGCCGAGGAAACCTGCGATCTTGGCCGGTATGATCCTGGTTATACTGGCGATTGTTATACCGACTGTGGCAAGAGTTATCATTCGTCTCAAGGGCGCCAAGACACAATTTGGAGCAGACGATTTGGCCATTATTGCCGCTGCAGTGAGTAGAATGGTACATTTGAAGGAACTGTTGTTGACATTTCTAGTCTTTGGCAGTCAGCTATCCATGCATTGTTATAGCGATGCTCGCGCAGACAGGAGTCGGTCGACATACATGCGAAAGCACCTACGAAGAGTACAACCTCTATTTCCACTACCTATCAGTGTACAGGACCATCTTCTACAATTCGGTCGGACTGATCAAGGTTTAGATCACGTTGTTCGTTCGTCGACTTGCGGATAGAGCATCCAAGAAGTGGAGGCTCTTTGCGGACATCTTTCTTGGCACGGTGGTGATCTACATCCTTCTCGCAATCTCCTGTAAGTTGAGCTTTACGCTGGAGTGTTAACTGGTATTGATCTTGCCAAGGGTCCGTGTTCACTTGCAAACCAACTCAGTATGCGTGGGACAAGAACTTAAGAAGCTTGGTGGTTCTCTGGACAGGCCACCAGTGTGCGTAGACACCGGTCTACAGAATAAGTTTTTGAGCAGCATGCATGTTGCGCAGGTAAACTGAGGTGTTTCTCTACCATTGAACCCATCTCTCACATTGATCTCAGAGTATTGTGCTTCTCCTCGCACTAGTCATTATCCTTTGGTACGTCAAGATCAATACCGCCGCCCAAGAAAGCCCGTCTCTTCTTCATCTGGCTTGTCGGCGGCACAACAGTCCTCGGTGGACTCCTCCAGCAAACCATGGTCACCATAACCAGCGACCCATGCTGGCAATGTATATCCGCCATGCGCTGGACGGTGCTGGACCTGACATTCGGCACACTTACTGCCTCACTCCCTGTTTCGGACGCAGCGATAATGGGGACCTGGAGCTCCGTCAAGACTAAGATTGGAATGTCAGGTTCCCACTCAAGATCTAGAACACAGGGATGGACGGACCTGGAGCATGATACGAGGAATACTACGACCGTGAGGAGGGCTATGGCGGGGGATCCGGACTCGATCGAGAATATTATTAGTGGGAACAAGGGCGGTGTTGTGGAAATGGGCGTTCTGAGAACGGATGGGGTCGAGTAACGAGTTGACTTATGATTCGGATCCTGGCATGAAGAATGATCATGGGAAGTAGGGAAAAACACGAGGGCGAGAACCCATGCGTAGTCTAACGATTCCTGATCAGCAGTAACTATTTTTTACAAATACAACAACACTATCTAGAATATATCATATCTCCCTGCAAGACATGCCGTTTTTCACCAGCAAGCATCAG
Organism: Fusarium xyrophilum; assembly: GCA_008711595.1. Lineage (NCBI taxonomy): Eukaryota > Fungi > Ascomycota > Sordariomycetes > Hypocreales > Nectriaceae > Fusarium > Fusarium xyrophilum. Next base: position 16,211 of record VYWZ01000143.1, on the reverse strand, counting down.
CACCGTCCGTTGTAGACGATGCAGCCATGGTTCGAGCTTAATGGGATTCCCACTTAGATGCCGGGGATTAAATTTTCCAACCCCCAAGAACTCCGTCCTCTTCGCTTCTATTGGATCCGTAAGCTCGCATGACCCAGACAAGGCAAAAGGGGCTTGATGCCGAGCGATGGGTTCCGGCCTCCGGGCATACATGCGGCGCGGTAATTTCTCCGTATATCCGGGCCATGCTAACGGTTTTGAGATCTAACAGCGAACGGCCTTACTGGGCCCTTGAATTCGCATCGTGTAAGAATCGTTCCATCAGCCCTGAGGCAATAATTGAAGATGAAGTCTTGACGATTTGGAGGCTGAATAGGGAATAGGATGTTTTGGTGAGCCGTTTATAGTTATATCTCTATGTTTCAGGACAGCATAACAATTTCGTCTTATCTTGAGATTAGATCGGCCAACTTCTTCCATCATCCGCCAAGCCTCTCCTTTCTGGGTACCCATGTCGTTCTCCGCGGCCTTTGTTCTGTCTCCTTCACGCAATGCGATTCGCGTGAGAACGGAACTACAGCAGATAAGATCCTTGCCTTGCTATAAACTTTCCGTTTCTCGTAGACTTTATTGATCTCGACATAGAGAATCGCCACTCTCCACGTCCTTACACCAGTCACTCGCTTTAGACCAAAGTCCAGACTATTTTTCTGGCAGCCATTCATTTCCATCCGGCTACTTGTATATCTAATCATAATGGCGCGTTTTCGTCCTTAATTCGCTGCTGTTCCTCAACGGCGCTTTAGCGTCTCCTGTCCAGGAGCGAAACGTGGACTGCACTGGCACGAACGCCATTACTATGCACTGCCGCTCGAACGAGGTCCCCTAGGCGAGAGATCTCTTCTATAACGGCGGCGGTCGCTCTGCTAAGGGAACTTCCGGAACCATCACCGTTGATTGGATCTACGTGGAGAAATTGATGCCGACCAAACAATGGACTCATAAGCATCCTCTCGTATTTTTCCACGGCGGTGGCCTTTCGGGAAGTACTTGGCTCAACACACCCGACAACTGTGAAGGATGGGCTAGCTACTTCACCAAGAGGGGCTATGTTGTGTACTTAGTCGATAATAATGCCATCGGTCGCAGTGCCGAGAACGCCATCACGAGCTTCCCCATGGCCGCGGGCTCAGCAACTGAGACTACCATGAAGTTCTTCACTTCTCCCGAGAACTATGAGACGCATTCTCAGGCTAAACTACATGCTCGGCGGCCTGGTACTTGAGTTGATGGTGACCCGGAGTACGACCGGTTCAAGAAGTCGCTGATTCCTCTTACCACCAACTTCGTCGGCCAAGAGAACGCTCTCCGCGCTGGTGGATGTGAGCTGCTCTCGCTTCTTGGAGAGATGGCCTTCCTCATCTCCCATTCGCTTGGTAGCAGGAACCCCCTTCTGCTTTCCAACGATTGCCCCGAGTATATTGCTGGTAGTATGAATCTCGAGGCTGCTACTTCACCTTTCTGGTCTTATGCTAAGGGGCTAGGTGGATATGCTGGTTCACCTTGGGGTTTGACCAACACACCTGTGACTTACGACCCTCCAATCAGCGATCCGTCCGGTAAGCTTGATACCACTCTCTCTTCCAGTAGTCTTTGCTAACACTGTCTTTTAGAACTCGAAAGCGAGTCCGTTGGAGAGGAGACTCTCGCTCATCGTAACTGCTATCTTCGAGTCGAACCCTCCCGCGAGCTTCCTCAGATCAACAAGGTTCCTTACCTGCTCTTGACTGGTGAAGCCTCTGTTCACATCACATACGTTCACTGTGTTATCGACTTCCTCAAGCAGGCTGGCGGCAGGCCTGATTCGATCAAGTTGGCTGACTGGAGCATCAAGGGCAACGGTTATTTCTTGCATGTTGAGAAGAACTACATGAAGATTGCTGGTGTTGAGGATGCTTGAATCCAGAAGAAGTCTTTGAACGGTACACAAAGTGCTTAATCTTGCGAACAGTTGGAACTTCTACAGAGTACCCTCAATGATAACTCAACATCGACATATATTTTACACTGATCCAATCCTGGCCCCGTCTGCTGTGATATATACATCGGAGTTTGGCCCGAATGACCATCTGGTAAGTGTATCGGAATGCCCTCTCCTCCCTGTCTGTCAAGTCAGACTTGGGCGAGCCATTCTTATCCAAGATGACCTCCCCAGTGCTGTGACACTCCCCAGCCAGGTCCCTCCTCTTGTTATCTTGAATACATAGGGTTCGATAGATAATCATCGTCAGGAACAGGAGGCACCAAGTGACAATGCTTGTGATGACGCCCTCTCGGTATCGGGGGCCATGAGTCCAAAGCTGGGGGGATCCAATGCAGCCTGCGCAATATCCGATGAAGAACATGCAGTTTACCAAGGCTCTCTAGACTCTTGGTATTGCCCTTGACATTCGAGGCGGACAGTGAGAGGAGAATCGACATCGAAGCCGTAATGCAAGACGACTATTCAAGGAGTCAACACATGTCAAATGCAAAAAGTCAACAAACTTACAACCCATGACGCAGCGATCAGACCCCACCCAGCGTTGACGTCAAGCTTCATCAGGAAGACATTGCCGATAAGAGGGGGAATAATCAGAACTAGAGCGACCAATGATCACTGTCGGGGAAACAATGTGCAGAGACCAACGCCAATCCACAAGAGTCCGATCTGAACTGCTCCCGATGGTGCCGCGTAGAGCATAGTCTCGAGCTGCGTGTAACCGGCTGACTTAATGACAAGAGATGCAAAGGTAGGCACGGGCGACTGCATCGTGACCAGAACACCAAATCAAAAGACTGCCCAAGCCTTGGGATCCATGAGCGTCTCTCGGAGTTGATTGGTGCTGAAGCTGGTCTTGTCACCTCCCTCACGATCACGAGCCATGCGCATCGACAATACCTCACGTTCTCTAGGGCTCAAGAACCAAGCATCTCTGGGGCCATTGGGCATGAGCGTAAAGAAATGCGATACTTGCTACGACTGTCATGGCACCGCAAACAAGGAACAGAGTACGCCATGATGCAAGACCGAGCGACGTACTCTTTCCAATGGCGTACATGAGAAGACATCCGACGACTTGTGCAACGCCATTCATGGTGACCCCGAGGGCAGTACGGAGTGTATGTTCCGACTTGCAATACCAGATAGACGTGATGGTGACGAAGGCTGGTGATACGGCACCTTCGCTGAAGCCAAGGAGGAAACGAACGGCGACGAAACCGGCGAAGTTGTGAGGAGCTGCGAGACACAATACAGACGGTGCCCCATACAATACTAGAAGCTCGTCAGTGAGAACTCGGTGGAGAGAATGATGCACGTACACTGTGACTCCAACAAACTTGGTAAGGTGCAGTCTGCTCATGAGGTAGATGCAGGGATACTCAGCGACCAATTGGCCGACGTAGAATATAGAGCTGCACCAGGAATACTGGGAGCTGGTCAAGTCGAGATCGTCAATGAGACCAAAGACGGCAGCGTAGCTGAGACTTTGCCCATGATCGTGAGTTATGATGGAACAAAGAAATGATCTAGACATGGAAGTGCATGATGGACAACGCTGATCTTTCGTGTTGAAGACCTCAATTATATCATTATTCCAACAGCTTGGTTCGCCGCTATCAAAAACTCGTCAAGTGACAAGCTCCGGGCATCGGATACTCGGTGACAGGAGCCACTATGGGGAAAACCTTATCGCAATGCGGGAAGTACATGGAGCCGAAGAGATAGACCATCGATCTGATGGCTCAATGTCATGTTGCCGACTGCGATAATCTCGCCCGCTATCGGCAATGAGCGGCGAATACACAGCGAACTCGATACTGTACCTGGCGCAGACATCAAGCCATGGCTTCGTCATCCCCCTAAGAAGCATCTCTTCATCCACGCCAACATTATCGATGTCTCAACAGGCAACATCCTCGAAGACGCATCGCTGTCCACGGAAAACGGCAAGATTGAGACCGTCTACCCTTCAACACCTGACCAGTATCCCCCGATGGCTACCTGCAGAGGCCGATACCTATGCCCAGGTCTATTCGACGCGCACGTCCATCTCTGCGCGGCACCAGGTTTCACAGACCTATCCCGTGTCTTTGGCAACCCTAATGGCATTTCGCTGTTGCGGCAGCCATATGTCGCCTCATAAATGCTCTATCGCGGCTTCACATCTGTCCGCGATTGCGGCGGCGCTCAACTTCCGCTGAAGGAAGCCATTGAAGAGCGCGTTTTCCCCGGTCCTCGTCTGTTCATCTCGGGTCACGCGCTTTCGCAAACAGGCGGTCACGGTGACCTGAGAAGTTCTTACGAGAAGCATCAATGCTGTGGCGGACACGCTGTTGGATCCTTGGGTCGCATCTACAATGGCATGCCCGAGTGCATGGCCGCTGTTCGCGATGAGGTCCGCTGCGGAGCGGACTTTATCAAGATTATGGGCTCTGGTGGTGTTGCATCACCGACCGACAAGCTGGAACAACTGCAATTCACCACATCGGAGATCCAAGCGATGGTTGAGTGTGCCACCAACGCTGGCACCATCGTTACAGCGCATGCATATTGTACCAAGGCCATAAGACATTGTATTGACAATGGAGTCAAAGGTATTGAGCATGGCAACTTTGTTGATGCCCCGACAGCTCGCCTCATGGCTGAGAAGGGCGTCTATCTTACTCCAACACTCATCACGTATGCGCAAATGGCCACCGACGAGTGGAAAGACTTCTTGGCCCCCGCGTCACAAGTCAAGAATGCGCAAGTTCTGAACTCCGGACTTGAGGCTCTCCGCCTTGCTTCAGAAGCTGGTGTAACAATGTGCTACGGTAGCGATCTCCTTGGGCCGCTTGGCTCCGCTCAGACACAAGAGTTCTCCCTGCGCTCTCAAACGCTCAAACCTCTTGAAAATACTGCCAAGTGCGACAGTGAACCCTGCCAAGATGATGGGGTGTGAGGCTACTTTAGGTCAGCTGAAGGAGGGCTTCCAGGCGGATGTCTTGGTCATGGATAAGAACCCGTTGGAGAATATTGACATCTTTGACCACGCGGAAAAATACATCTTGGCAGTTATGAAGGACGTTTTGGTGTATCGTAGTCAGTTGGAGTCTCTGGATGTCGATGGTAGGATCCCGATCCGGTTCAATTCGGTACTGTAGAATCTGATAAATGTTAGGAACCAAGGCATGGAATAATAAGCACATTAAGTATCAAGCTGGGAATAGCACAAATGGAAGTTTCTTTCTCTGCTCTGAGGATTATAAGTTAGAATGTGTGTGCAAGTTCATAACCATAGTGCCTTTCAACTACGTTTGTACTTGTTCAAAGTTGAGTGCGAACTCACATCTGAGTTGCATAAGAGGTCTATCAAGCTGCCATCGTTGCATTTTGAATTCCCAAGCCCTCGATTGCCTATCCCTGAGCTTCATGATGCAGAATCAGGAGGGTAGCCTGCAAAGTCCAGCACATCAAAGCCTGTGAGCCCCATCAAAAATGGCTGGTCTTCGCTATACATCGTCGACAGGCGATATGTCTCAGACGGATCAAGCTGCTCCCCGGCCTGCGGAACCGGAGGACGTGGCATGAGTGGCTCGAGCGTTGCATCAGTACGTGAACTCCATTCCATAACCTCAGGCTCCGTAGACCAGGACTCGGCGTCAGCGCCTGGAGGTACCTGTGTATTCTGGTCGGCACCTGACGCGCTGTCACCAATCGCTTCGTTGTTGATGGCATTCTGGGATTGTTCTTGGCTTGATAGCCACTCCACCCACTCGTTATATGCAGACGATTGTAGCCCCTCGTCAGTAGCGTTGAAAGGAGGCTGTCCAGATCGACTAAGCTTGCCCCAGGCCTCGTTCGACATGGACCGAAGAGCTTCGACAAACCGAACACCCACTTGGGCATTTGGGTTCCCTGTCGCCATTCTGCGCAAGAAGTCGAGACCAAACCTGACGCGTCTTTCGTATCCGGGGTCCCTATCAAGTATACCTGCTATGAGAGTGACGATGGTTGCAATGCTACAGCCTTGGAAGTCGGTGAATGAGAATCGCGTGGTATAGTCAGTCTGGTTCAGATGCTCAAAGAGCTGAAGCAGTTTCTAGTTTCTTAGAAGCCTTGGCGCATGACTTTGATGGCTTTTCGACCTTGTCGTCAATCCTGCACGGCTCAGAGTTATCTCCGAGATGGCGTCGAAGAGTCATTCTTACAACTGTAATGAGAGACATCTTAACCCATAACAATCCAGGCATAGTAATAGTTAAGTCAGATGTGAAAGACAGCGCGATAGCGTGAGTCTTGGGGTGGAATTGTCTCGAGATCAAAGGCTTCAGGCAACGAGTCTTTCCATTTTCTCAGCTGGTTCTCCAGGCTCGCTGTGTCTGCCTGTCCAGGAGCGTTTGTCACTGTTGACCTGCAACCACATGAACAACGATGCCGTGAAGAATAACGTCCCTACTTGTTATCCGATCGATGGAGCCTCGATTAGTGTCAATATAGCGGACATCTGGAAGACGTTTATAATTATGATGTTCCAAATGCCAACAGCAGAGGGTGCGATCGCTGTGGTATGTTACCAGGATCTTACAGTCCTCCGAATAAAAGCATAACCAGATCGCGTTGCTGATTTTGAAGCAACAAGTGTAGTCTCCCGGTTCCACATTGCACATTGTAATAGAACTTCCATTGGTGATAACCACCGTGCCGGAATCAGGTGAGAAGTGGATGAAATCTCTACCGTTGAGCAGCAAGTTGTCGCTTACCAGCAGGCATCCGAACTTGTTTCGGCGAAGGGACTAAAATTCCTAGCCACCCGCCGTATTCGATACCACTACTTTCCCGTTTGGTAATGTTTCGACTTCGCGAATCTTGTTCTTCCGTCTTTTGGCGCTTTTGAGGCCTTTGCTTTCAGTGTAAGGGTCCCATATCCGGACAGTGTTGTCATCCGAAGAAGCTGTAAGAATCATTGCGAAGTCATGAGAAAGCGCAATTGACCATTTCGTAGTTGGCGATGTGAAGACAAAAGCCCGCACATAATTTCCACTCTGAGTATCAAATATCAGAACGGTCCCTGTGCTGAGGACGACACCAATATTTGCCGCGTCTTGTATCTCCCGAAGCTATCATGCATGAAGTCCGGTGAAAATACCGCTAAAAGGATACTATACTCATAGCCCCTGAGCACCTTTCTGCATCTACTCGTGTCTGGATCCCAGATACGTAAAGTCTGGTCGGAAGAAGCAGAGACAAGCAATTGACTGTCTGGTGAAATGGCTGCTATATTGACCTCTCCAGTGTGGCCTTTTGATATCTTCTCGCATCTACCTGTCTGAGGGTTTCATAATCTTACTGTTGTATCATCTGAGGACGTGGCTACCATCTTCGAGTAAGGTGAAATAACGGCTGAATTGACCACTCCTGTGTGTCCCCTCAAATGATAGGATCCCAACTCTGCGTCTTCCAGATTCTTGCGAATTGGTTCCCACTTGCTGTGAGCAGTAGCTCCGAGTCGCGAGAAAAGGCAAGGGCCTTTCCCGTAGGCGCAGGATACTTCAAGACTTCGTCATACTCTCCAGTCTGCAAGTTCCAGATCCGCAGCGTACTTCCAAATGAGCTTGAGCCAGCGACCCTTGAATCTAGAGAGAAGAGGAGACAACAGACTGGATCTCACCGGAGTGCCCTGCTACATGCTCGCATTGGCCGATCTTCGTTGAAAGAATTCGGATAGTGGTGTAGGCATGTATCTATACAATGGTTTTGGAATCAGGCGAAAAGATAGCTGACTTGACTGACTTGACTACCGCACTGTGACCTGTTACCAAAGAGCATGGCCTCCACTCATCCTCAACTGCTAGCCAGGCTAGAATCCAGTTAGGGACTCCGCTTGCGAAAAAACGGCTCACGATACTAATTTCCGGCGAGAATACTATTGCCGACGAGTAGACTTGTAGAGGGGCTTCTTCGATAGTGGAAAGATGAGTTGGCATGAGTCTCAACGAGTCTTTGATAAGGTCTGAAAGATTGTCACAGGAATATTTCACCAACCTGTTCATAGTACGAGGGGAAAAGACGATCGTTCTCTGAAACCCGGTAGGTGAATTTACTGCTGGGTCGTTCCTTACCTGGGTTAGCTTTCAGCATAGCCTCGAGGAGTCGTGGTATTTTGGAGGTTTGAATCTCATGCTCAGCCTGCAGATTCGCCAGAGCTTTCAATAAAACTGCAGGTGGTCTGTCAAGCGAACCTGTTCGTTCCCAAACCCCATTCGCTTTCGCCTTGCCAAAGTCATACTGCACGACACCGCCAATGACACCATGCGGCTGGCCAACGATAACATCACTAAGTCTGATATCCTGATCATCGTCAGGTCTTTACTCTTGAAGATCTTTATCGCATTATCCGCAGGATAAGGTACGCGGGTAAGCTAGTCATCACGCGGTAAAGCGTTGTAGAAAGTCTTCCAGATTAGACTAAATATCCGGGGTCAGTGGTAGAACACTGAAGCTTATTGTTTCTGAGTGAACTGTATTCAACGAAATAAAGATCATTTGAAGTAAATGAAACTACCCAGTGCTATCACTAAATATTGTGAAATAAGGACGCGAGACTTTGATGTTACAAAAGTCAAAGGAGCTATTTCTATTAAACATAAATAATCGCAAATAATATACAATTCCTCGATCCGATAAGACATACTATAACCATGCATGGTTTGAGACCAGGTAATACACTTTGAACACTCTGTCTCTAAAGATGCTTTACCGTTAGCCTGGTAATCCTCTGAAACCTAAACGGTACCCACTGTCAGGTCTTTGTCAAGTATTATTAGGGTTTTGAGATTCCTTACCAGGTCTTGATGAAGATGGAGGCCGCCATGGATATTGCCTGCATACAAGCTTCTCCGGACAAGAGTGTGAAGGGCGATGCGCCTTGTTGACTCGTTTACCACTCTTGCCCAGCTGGCAGCTACCCTGTTCTCACCAGCGTTGGGGCAATCCTCATCTTCTGGACTGTACCAGGGGCCAGCTGCTGAGTGGGCAGAACACTCTGCCCGGTGTCGGGACCCTTTGGGCGAAAGGCGCACCGGAAAGTGAACGCGACGGGCTTTTCTTCAGGCTCTTGGTCCTGGGCACCACGAAAGACGATAGGAATCACCATGGGATACATGGATTGATTCGCGGAACTCGTGTTACGAATAACAAGCTTCTTCAGCTTGTTGTGGCGGTAAACTGTGACTGGTGGTGCTGGCACAGTGAGTTGGTTGTCATCGTCGCGGGCTACCTTGGGTCGCTTACCGTCCCTGAGGAGGACGATCTTGGTGAGGCGACCGGTAGAGACAGGGGTCTGAGTTTGAGGCTCAGACTCCTCGGCCTTGCGTTTCTGGGAAAGTGTGGCAGCCATCGTGAGTAGAGAAATGATGTACAGAGCTGGAGTGTACAAGGTTGTTTGTAGTGCGGGAGGTGGTAGTGTACAGTGAGATAGTACACAAGAATAGTACAAAATATGATATGTCAGGGCGAGCTGAAATGAGTCTGTGTTGTATTTGAACGTTTGAGATTTCTGGGACTGAATGATGGAGAAGCTGATTTTATAGACGAGGCAAGCTTTTCTTGAGCAACAAAATTTCAAAGATACTTTCTAATCCTTAGAGGACCTAAACCCAATATCTCGCACAGAGGTATACAAATAATCGAGAAACTTTTGTATTTAGCTGCAAAGCTTTTAAATCGAGGTAGTATAAGTTCTGCGTAGGTTTCTAATGAACACTTAGTGGTTGAAACCACATTTAGGTTCAACAAAATGAAAGCTTAAGCAGAACACTATCACATTAACTATCACTTTTGATTGATTCTATGAAGAACACCTACTATTGGTCATTTGAACAAGGAGAATCTGAGGCAATGTCGTGTTCGGTGTGTTCGTATGATCACCACGGACTGGAGCATTCTCTACCAGCTAATCCCGAATTGAGTATCAGAAACGACTTTGTACTGTGAACGCACGCATTCGCAGACATCACGCCAAAGTCAAACTTTAGTAAAATATTGCCGTTGGGTTGTCAGAACGTGTTAGGCCTCCTACTGAGCATGCAGTACAGGATGAATGGCCATGGAACAGCCTGTCACTTTCAGTTTCCATAAGCCAACAGATCTACGCAGCGACTCATGTTATTGCCAACTGTTGTCGGGGGCGGCCTTGAGCATGAAATACCGTGGGCTACGTATGCTGGGCAACTGCCCTTCAAAGACCAGTCATGAAAGGAAGATCTGTGAAGTCATAAGATTGGTTAATGTGAACTGCGATCCACGCTGGCAAATCTCAAGTTTACAGAAGGTCTCTTACTCAGTATTTCCCTTACGGTGATAGCTTATCTGGTCCTCGTATCTCGTCATCCTTTCGTCTCCAGATGATTCCGGAACAAATTGACGAATTAACTTTTTTGTTCTTCTCTGCTAGCTGCAGAGGCGTCTTGCCCTTCTTATTCCTCACATCGACATCCGCTCCCTGCTCAACCAATATCCTTACGACACCCATATAGCCATTAAGATATTCTCGTGATAAGGGCGTGTCTCTGTTATGGTCCGTAGCATCTATATCGGCCCCTTTCTCCAGCAGTACTTTGACAACGCCGTCGTTTTCTTTTCTAGCTGCAATGGAGAGCGGAGTACTCCCATCGGAAGATCTTGCTCCTATATCAGCCCCCTTCCCGAGAAGAAACGACGTTATCGGTACATGCCCTGCCCCAGCTGCCAGCAACAGGGGGGTGCATGTATTCTTGTCCTGAGCTTCTGACATCGCGCCGCAATCGACTAAGGACTTTGCGGTTGAGACTTGTCCGTATTGTGCCGCATACATAAGAGCCGTGCATGAGTTGTCCGGGTTTCTCGCCTCGAGGTCTGCGCTTTTGTCTATGAGAAGTTGCAAGATTGCGTTTTTTCCGTTGGCGGCAGCCCAGAGCAGTGGAATGAAACCGCCCGTGCTTTGTTGGCTATTAACCAGACTTGTCGTTTGAAGGGTGCTTGAGCCCGCACAAGACCGGTGCATCTGTGTCTTGAGATGCTTTCTGCTTGTCAAGTTCGCTCTGTAGCATAGTTTCGACCCAACTTGTTGAACCCCTGGACCCCATCGTCTTCCTCGATTTCTCGAATATTCTGGTCTATTCGATTTGGGAGTTCTACCAGCCTGCCTTTCGTTATTGATATCCTCGCATCATATCTGTGCACATTTCTCTCCTTCAATTTCATTTCGCTTTCAAATCTTTTCCTCTCAACTGCGAGTTGTCTCTCCTCTTCCGCTACCTTATCCAGTTCGGCTTTTAATGATTCTAGTTTACTGAGAGTCGCAGCCTGTTCTTTCATCTCTTTGTCGATTTTTTCTTCTATCTCATCCCTTTCGCAAAGGGCTGAAATCAGCATATCTACCTGGCTCGCTCCAGATATACGATGGGACGTGTCTAGATTAGACAGTGGTCTCAAGTCAGTCCTGGCTAGCCTCAGTAGGAAGATTGACCCTTGCGAGATGTCTTCTCTCTGCACAGAGACCTCGACAACATCATTTCCATTTCGTATTGATTTATCGCGCAAGTGCTCGGATTGCCTGTAATCCAGACCTCGGGCAATCCTAAATGCCGTTAGCCAATCTGCAGTTTACCTGTTTACCATCTTCACAATATACAGGCAATAAATACCAGGATAAATTCGCAGTGATATATGCCAGACATGAAGTAATTTATTATACTGTTAGTACATGCTTCTGTGTTCCTCATAAGTCGTATCGTCCATTGCTTGATCTATCAAGAGATCAGAGTAACACTGTTCTAAATCTTCTCCAGGATCGCGAGTCTTTCTCGCTCTGGTCAAATCAACAATCCCGTTGCCAGATCGTTTGCCGTCCGTTTACAAGGCCTGGTTCCGTGGTCTAGTTGGTTATGGCATCTCGTTAACACCGAGAAGGTCCCCGGTTCGATCCCGGGCGGAACCACATTTTTTGCTCGTACCGACATAGAACTGACTGACATAGACTAGCTGCTATTCTGTTAATAGGCTGTGTTCCTATAGATTGGCTCAAACCTACAGAGAAGCAGAACATACTTTGTATTTCTTTTAATATTATAATATTGCTCTGAAAACTTAACTTTACTCTGTGTTTAGTGGAAATGTTACTCTACTGGAGCATTGAAATAACACCAGGTCACGGACGAGACTTACCACCCGATGGCAGAGAAGAATAAACGCTAATACTTACAGTATATACTATCAGACATTATAAGAATCATTACTATCTTAGATCCCTACCTGTTAAAACCTCACTTCAAGAAACAGAACTTGTAAAGTGCAGGGTAAGAAAGTGCCTTATCGACGAACAGATGCTGTAAGATAAGATGTGATAAGGTAAAGCCATAGCCACTTTTATGCACCGCCCCACAACCTTCCAAGAAACAAATCAGTGCCTTAACTCCACGCTGCCTTGAAACAACAACACAAATGCGACATCGCAACGCATAACCTCTCTTATTCAACTTTCGCGGCCACTCAAGTTCTGACATATCCCGAGTTCTATCACTTGTGAATCACTTGAGCCACGTGCTCTCTCTTTTCTATCATCGACAATCTTTCACTTTCTCCCGCTTCTTCCTCGTACCTCATGCAGTCATGAACATGGCGCCCTCGACTGTTTCCGAAGAGAGTGAGGCCGCAGTTCCCGCTCCATTCAACAAACTTGGTAATGCTTCCGTCCAGACTTACTTCCAACGTATTCGTAAAGCCTGCGGCAAGTGGCCATGGGAGCTCTTCGACGAGAAACGTCTCTCCCCCCACTGGACTGTATATCTGCTCCGGAAGTTGTACCAGGCTATCAAGCTTGCGCAGTCCTCACCTAAGATTTCGCTCACGCTTGTCATGGAATATTTGGAATCCATTGTCAAGATAGGAGGCGAGTACTCCAAGCTCAAGGGCCGAGATATCACATCGACAATCTAGTGGATTGGAGAGAAGAAAAACGCCCTATCCAAACGCCGAACCTCTGCCCGGCATAGGGAGTCAGAAAGCCCATCAAACAATGCCCAGAAATCGAGCGCCGGTCTTCCGTGCAACGGAGACAGGAATGGCGCCAAGAGTAGTGATGCTACTCTGGTACACGATAAAATCGTCGTCGCGCCTTCACCAAGTCCGCCACCTCGACCCAGAGTCTACCAGGACGATAATCGCGATGTTGCAACCCCACCTTTCATTGACCTGACCAAGTCTGACTCTCCCGAGCCACTCGGTAATGGGGTAACCGAGCCCCGACCAGCAGGAGATGCAAGTCGGGCTAAAAAGAGGAAAAATGTGAGCGAACTCGCAGCTGGGAGCGTCCCTGCGCCAAAGCGGCAAAAGAAACCACCCAAGCCTATTCATACGCCCAGTGGTACGCTTGGGACAATCCACAAACATGTGAGAACTAGAGACATTAGAGATGATGAGGTAAATCTGTGTTTTCATTACCTTCAGGTACAGTATTGATCAATATTTTGCTATAGAACGCACAAATCTCCGCGATTCAAAACGAGGCCGACTGCGTCCATGCCCAGCAGAACGAGAATAAAACACGACTGAAAATGTTGAACTCCTCGCGAGAACTACTTCAACGAGAGCTCAACAAGGCCCAGTCAGACTTGACCAGAATCCGCCAGGATATCCAGGACGGCGCTGTTATCAGAGGCTCTATCCTCCGAATCATCCAACGCCGAACCTCTGAAGATGTTGATGGCTGGAACATCGCCCTTGAACGCTGCGATAAGTCTTTGAAGATATTCAAGGATGACTCAAAGAAGACTACTGATATCTTGAATAAGAAGAAGCAAGACCTTAAGAATGTTGATGAGATGGTTCGTTTGGCGAAACGAGAGATAGAGAAATGTGCTCATCAAGCCAAGAAGTTGCTTGCGCAACTGGAGAAATCGACTTGCAGGAAAGCCGCGTCTGACGGTCTGTAAGTCGTGGCCGGCATGAAGCCTACTGGGACTGGCGAGCCTTGGTTGAAGAAGGCTGACAGAGCTGGAAAGACTGGCCACTCAGGCCCTAGGGGGGAACGAAGGCAACGTTGAGACGAGCGAGGAGGAGTGAGGACCCAGTAAAGCCAGTGTGGCAGGCCCTTTGAATGGCATCGCAATTTGAGATTCATTCCTATCAGTAATGAGAGACCGATATTCCCCAGCAAGTGCAGTCTCTCATAAATTTAGCTACCTGAGAATTCTGCGGCAGGAAGGTTGTAAGTCGGGACAGAATTCAAGCATCATTGTCCATTAACGAGATTCATCATTGACCTGAACGGCGAACAGTCCAGCAAATTTTGATCTTTCTTTACCCCGATGCGTCGCATGGTACTAGCAGTATATAAGAAATCAAAGACAATTGAAGCAGCTACCTGCTGTTATCTCGTGCTCAGTCAGATCCAGTGAAGTGTGTATTTCAAGGCGGGAATATCGCCAGTGCCCCACTAATGCGATAAAATATTCAACATATGAAGTCAGACACAGAATCATCAACAAAACAAAGATAAATAGAGATTGAAACTTCTAGATCCAAAAAGAAGTATCGACAACGGCAGGATTCGAACCTACGCGTGCGAACACAATGCCTATGATGTCTCGGAAGAGATAGCAGGGCATCGCCTTAACCACTCGGCCACGTTGTCTTAGCTTATCGGTGAGACAACCGGCTTCAGCAAGCCTTCAACTAGCATGGACTGCTATTTTATCCGCCTTGCAGAAAAGGAGTTTTAATGAGTCTTTCATAAGACGTGCATATCGAAGTCTTAATGTCATGATGATCAGCAAACTCGTTATTGCAATATGTCTGGGGTTACATTCGTCCCAGAACCGCATATGCTCTTACTGGATGAGTGGTTTTCATGCCTCGGCTGCCATTGCTTGCGTGGCACCCCCACTTTGTGCTATGCGACCATCATATTATACATTTGCGATATAGTCTTCTATCATTGATCATACTGATTAGAGCATCTACGTAACTTGGCCTTATAGTTGACAACGTCAAGGATGTCTGATAACCCAACGACGCCTGAAGTTCAGGTCGAGGAAAATACTACCGACTCCGAGTCCGTCTTCAGCGCTGACTCCGTAGGAGCAACTACATACATCGCTAGCAGCGTGCTCAAGTATAAATGGAAACATGGACGACGATACCGCAGTGATCGCGCAGGACAGTACAGTTTTCCCAACGATGACCAGGAGCAAGATCGCCTTGACATGATTTACCACGTTTTTTGCCGAACTGTCAAGGATCGACTGTTCTTAGCTCCCATCGATCCGGAAGGACTGAATGTTCTTGATATAGGAACAGGAACAGGAATCTGGGCGATCCAGTTTGGAGACGATCATCCTTCTGCGACAGTGGTTGGAAATGACCTCAGCCCCATGCAACCAGACTGGGTTCCCCCAAGCGTCAAATTCATCGTTGACGACGTTGAAGAGGAATGGGTCGAACCGACCCCATATGATTATATCCACTGCCGATATATGGCTGGATCTATCAGAGACTGGCCCAGACTACTGCGACAAGCATACGCCAACTTGAAGCCAGGCGGTTGGATCGAGCTTCAGGAAACAGCCAATACGCTCTATTCCGAGGATAACTCGCTCAAACCCGACAACGCATTAGTCCAAATGATGGACCACCTCAAGCTAGCCTGCGATGAGATTGGAAGCACCATGGATCCTGCGCCGTCTTTTCAAGAATGGGCTAAGGAAGCTGGCTTCGCTAGTGTCAAAGAGGAGCGATTCAGGCTTCCAATTGGACCATGGCCTAAGGATGAGCGACTCAAGGAAATTGGAACTTTGATGGGAGTCAACATGAGAGAGGGTGTAGCTGCATTTACAGCGGTTTTGTCTACTGATGTTTTGGGATGGTCACGCGAAGAGGTTGAGGTTTTCAATGCACGTGTCAGGGAGGCCTCGCGCGATAGATCTGTGCATCCGATGTTTGATTGCTTGGTAGTCACTGGTCAGAAGCCGAAGGAATAAGAAGAATCAGATTATCTGTACTATATACGATTCATAGAAAATTTATATTCAGCAAAATATTCACCTCGTTCTACTTGTTCAGGTCCACCGGGCAGGCATTCCCCCAAAACCCCGGGATCGAGGGCAGCGCAGCCCCTAGATCAAATCCAATCAAAAAAATTGCCAAATAAATCAATTAAATATACCAGATT
>VYWZ01000142.1:0-12046 GCA_008711595.1 Fusarium xyrophilum | reverse complement strand
TTATTCTATATACCTCCTCATTCTTTATATCTACTATAGCCCCTTAATATTAGGTGCTTTAGGCCACTAAAAAAGGCTTATAGTCAAGAAATAGAGAAACTGATCAGATAGTCTATAACCTATATTTCTAAGACTGAGTTCTTCCTAGCCTTTTATGCTGCATTTTAAGCTACTATAACCGAGTTAAATATTAAGGGGGGGTTTAGAGGAGCTAGACTTGCTCCCTTTAACCTTTTAACCTAGAAGCTATAATCTTAAAGCTTAATATATAGCTATAGACTCTAACGCCTCCCATTAAGGCCATAATACTAATAACCCCTTAGACTTTAAGGACCCTAAAGACAGTACTAGAGGCCTAATTATATTCTAAATATCTATAAGGAAGGATTAGAAATCATAAAAGCAGCTCTCCTGAGTTAATAATTTAAGCTATTAAGCTTTTTAAGAAGTCAATAACTAATCTTATAGATAAGATGGCCTTACTATATAAGAGGAATTAATAACTTAAATAGCAGAATGAGATAGTAGGGCAGTACCAGAGAGGAAGAAGAACTATAGTATAAAAAGAAGGGGCTTTAACTGTAACAGGAGCATCATCAGCATTTGATCAGATAGATATTGATGCGCAAGTGACAGCTGAATCCTCAAGGGATGGTCAATAAAGGTCATAAGGATCAAAGCCTCGGCAATGTAGTATTTGCAGAAAGACCGGGTATACTGTAAGGACTTGTTAAGGGTCAATTAAGGTCAATAGGGAATAGTATAGCAATTAATTTTAATTGATTAGATAGATTATGGTGTTTTTATTTCTCTTTTTAGGTCTCTAGGTGTAGATTGGTGGGACACTCGCTTGTGATGCACGTTATAATTTAGGGTTTAGATTAGCTAAGCAGAAGCCTCAATTTAACGTTAAGGGGTCTGATTAGTCTATCTCTTGGGTACCCATGGGAATTTTAAGCCCTGTTCGGCATCTCCAAGTCCATGAGTATACAACAGACAAATCTGAAACCCCCCGCCATAAAGAAATGTGTCTTTTTGAGAAGCTCTGACGCTTCGAGCCCGTCGTTCATGGTGCTTACGGTGCAGCCTGCTTTGCGGAGTTGGTGCACTAGGACTTTTTTTGGTTGATGAGGTTGTCTTCGACGATGTGGATTGTTAGGGAGGAGGGGGTGAAAACGGCGGCGAGGATGCTGTCGCGACGGGTTCGGGCGGAGGGGTTGGGGGACAAGAGGTGGACTGTCTTTTTTGGTAGGGTTTGTAGTCGATGGTGATTCAGAGAGGATTGGTTCGGGAGAGCTTTGTTCTTTGTTCGTTGGGAGGTGAACATCGTCGAGCTTGGATGTAAAAACCAAAGTCACTACCTTTGCCGGCTGTAGACGCAACGCCGATTTGGCCGCCATGTAGCTCTGCTAGTCGTTTCGAGATAAAAAGTTCAATGCCACTGCTGCCATCATATTTATAGTGTGTCCGTGGACTAGCCTGCCCGATTCGCTGCCGTCGAAAAAGCCGCGTTCTCTCATCGTCGGTCAATCCACAGCCTGTATCCTGCACTCTATACCTCACGTACAGACCCTCTCCAGAACCCCATTCATCAGAACCAACGACACTCCCAATCTCACCCCTCACCCCTCGTGAGCGCATATGCAAAGCCAGGAATGTTGTCAATCTCGGGTGGATTCTTCGACACTCCCACAGCGACTCTGATCTCCCGCTTGCAGAAGACGCTGTGAATTTGATAGCGCTGGTTATAAGATTAATAAGGATCTGGAAAACTCGACTGGGATCCATGGCAACCCAGTCAACAGCCAACGTCTCAAACTCAGGACCGATGTCAATCTCAAGCGTGATATCCTTCGCTAGCATTTCTGACTCAAACATCTTGACTACTCGCTCAACGGTAGCTTGTGGCTGACAGACCAGACCACCGGGGTGATGAGCAAAACATTAGAATCAAGTGTTGAAACGGTCAGCATATCGTCGACAATCGACCTCTGATGCTGAACGCAAAGGTTAGGCTATTGTCTGCGATGCATCGAGACATGATTCAACAACTTCCTGTGACGCTGCGATGATCCCGTTGGTGCGGCACGCTTGCATCGCACAGGTGATGTCGTCAGCGCACTGGAGAATTGCACTGAGAGGATTTCGCATCTCGTGGGATGTTATGTCGATCAACTCATTCTGCTGACGTCTCGTTTCCTCTACCTCTTGTAATCTCCGATTCTGCAACCCTTGAGCCCATTCCAGATGGGATATATCCGCTATGGAGCCCATGATAGACCACGGAGTTCCGCTGGGGGTGATTTCAGGATGTGCCGTGACGAGAACCCATTAGAGTCAATGGGTTCGCCGTGGATGTTGACGGGATTTTCGAAACTTTCCCGGAGTTTGACTTCGCCTGACCAGGGGAGCATATCTTGCGTAAGACGATGCCATCCTTGTTCCATCACACTGCCTGAGTTCTTGATGAGATCAGCCCAGGACACATCGCCTTGCGTATCTCGACTGTAACCCGTCATCTCGTAGAAGCGATCATTTGCTTCGCGGAGAATACCCTCTGGGCTGATGAGGAACGTTCCCATTGGGGATAGTTCTGTCATTCTTCGAAGGCGGCTCGCTTCAAGGTCCAGTTGTTGGGCGAGTTCTTCTTTCTCCAAAGCCGCCGCTTCTGCAGCAACGCGACCTCGTCGAGTCTCGTCGTCGAAAAGAATGGTCGAGGCTAGTGAAGCAGCGAGTTGGTTGTTAAGATGCGTTGCAAAGAATGTATACCCCTCATCATGGATTGACTCCCAGCACAAGCCTCAAGGAACGCCAGCACCGTCTCACCATTCGTAGGCCGGACCGGAAAGATAATCGCCTCCGTCTCAGCCTCTCCAAATCCCCGCCACGGAATCCCATGCAGCAAATCCTCCGGCAACGTTCCATCTCGTATCCTGACAAGCGTAGGCTCCCTCGTCCGCATCGCCTCTCGAAACGAAGGCACAAATCGCTGATAACTCCTCTTAAGATCAATCTGCTCCGGCGCAGCATCGTGTCCAAGAGGTGTCCCAATCGTTCCCTCCAAGTAACAAGATTTACTTGCTGTCGTGCTCCCCGACGAGCTGGACTGATGATCTGCTTCTTCAGCCTCACCGACAGAGTACGTATTACAATGCAGTGGGTGCAGCGAGAAGACGAATAGCTGTCGATAAGGGATTCCTACCAATAGGATCACTTCCAGCGCGCTTGAGCTACCTCTCTAGACGTTTTGCACCAACACAACCGAACCCCACCTCAAGCCTGAAGCCGTTCAATCACTACAAAGTACAAACTCCCCTCATCACTTCCACTTCTTTGCAACTCTCTGCCTCAATTACATCATATCAAGAGTAACAGGCCGTAATGTATGCATCAGAGATGCGTGTGCTAGGTCTCCTCGGTGGTACAACCTACAACGCAACCCTCCTCCACTAAAAACAAATAAACGCCTACGTCCAAAACCGTCTCGGCGGCGGCCAGTCCTCCAAACTCCTCCTCCACTCCTTCGACCATGCCGAGCTTTTTAGCTTCCTCCCAAGGAGGCAACTACAACGAAGTATCCCGCCAAATCTACACCGCAGCAAAGAGTCTCATGTCCATCGGTGCAGAAGCCATTGTTCTCTGCGTCAACACAAATCATCGCTGGGCAGACGATGTCGAAGAGGTAACCGGGCTTCCATTGTTACATATCATGGACTTTACGGGCGATGCGATTTCTCAAGCGGGGTTGAGGAAGGTTGCGTTGTTGGGGACACAGATTAGTATGGAGCAGGATCTTTTGAAGGGGAGGCTTGGGAGGAGGTTTGGAGTTGAGGTTCTCATACCGAAGAGGAAGGAGGTGAGGAAGAGGATGGATCGTGTGATTTTTTTTGAAGAACTTTCGTGTAATAAGGTACTGCCGAGGAGAGGTGCTGAGGGGGTTATCTTGGGGTGTACAGAGTTGCAGGTGATATTGAAGCCTGGGGGTGTCGATATGCCGATGTTTGATAGTTACCGTCAACTTACATGCGACGGGAGTCGCCAAATGGCAGCTGGAGAGCTGACGATATTCATGACTTTACCATCTGATGTCATGTAGTGGAATTCTGCAGCGAAATGAAAGGAAAGGTAGTTCTCATATTTATTCATTATGCTTTCGGCCGTAATGTAGTCTACTCTGAAAGGTTCCATCTGCAACAGATTTCGCGCCAACAATCATCATGCTCAATCTCGTAGAGCCTTCATTTGTCGAGAATGGCGGACCAGTCGTACTTCTTAGCCCATTCCTCCCAGCTCGTCATGGGGCAGTCAATGCCAGCCTGTCGAGTCAGCAACCGTTCAGATCTCGTGAGAATGGGGTATGACATACCTCACGAATATCCTTCGCCTTCAAGAGCTTCATACCGCCATCGTATCCAGGATCAGAAGTATACGAAAACATGTATCCGGTCTCGATACCCGCGTCCCGATCAGGCGTAGCAGCTGTCATCTCATCTGGCGTCACTTGGCGGTACCTGACGGGAACATTGTTGATGCGACCCCAGGTCTCAATCCACTCTGGCCATGTGCAGGTCGTACCTTCAGCCATGTATGCCTTACCAGGGGGCATTTGGTAAACAGCGTAAGTGAAGTTGCCCAGATCTCCTACCGGGTCGAGATGAGGAACGAGGGCGTCGGGGGACGTAGTGAAGGACATTTCAAAGGTGCCACCAGGGAGCTGCTTCTTATCAGTACCAGCCCATGCCAAACGTGGATAGACCTACCTTGTTCATGTAAGAATCGGGAAGAATGTTGAAGCTCGTGAAGAAGTACCCCGTGTGAATGCACGACATCTTGGCCGCGAGCTCAGGATACTTCTCATCGACATACGCCGGAAAAACATCCGCCTTGCCGTCAAAATGATACAACTCCTTGAACTTCCCCCCACTGCACTTCTCAGCCTGACTCAGCGTCGACACCAAAAACCCATTATCATCCAGCGCATCAACAACCGTAGCAGCCGCATCGACAATGTTCTTGCCCTGCTGCACCTCGACATTATACGCAAACTTTCGACACGAAATACCCTCCTTCTCCGCCTGCTCCCGACAATCTGGTCGGAAAAACGGCTCCCAGTAGTTGGTCACGCTGAAGACAACGCTTGCCCCAGCAAAGGCGCTCTTGAGAGTCGAGACGTCATTGAGATCAACAGCCACCACTTCGGCTCCCGCCGACGACAGGGCTTGGGCGGAGGGTGAGGCGGTGTTGCGGGTCAAGCCACGCACTTTGAAGCCCGCCTTGAGAAAGCGACGGGCTACGGAGCCGCCCTGGTTGCCTGTGGCGCCAACGACGCAGATGAGTTTATCGTTGGCCATTGCTTTTTGTCTGTCTGTCTGTCTCGTCTCTGTTGGGCTGTTGGGACTGCACTGGAATTTGGAAAGAGGGGAGATGGGAGGAGAAATTCGGTGAGGGTTATTTCCTTAGCCGACTTGGCTGACTTGGTTTTAGTTCGTGCTAACTACTAACTAACATAGAGTCTAGGCCCCCCCTCTGGAAGACGGAGATGCATTCCTAGATCGAGGTGGCTGGACCTGATCGGGCCCATCCTCGCGTGTTTCCCCAATCGTACCACGGCCCTGGAATTCCCAGGTTTCTCTGCTCTCGTTCTGTGCTCTCTCTATCTTTCTCCCGTGTGTTCCGATGGCTGATCAGTCTTCTCCCTCCCTCATACTCCGCTCCAAGCTTGACGTGACTACGGCTTCACACACCTAAATTCTAATAGTGCTTATTTGGGCCATCTCTCCATCACTATGGGCTCTGAGCACGATCCCAAACCAGAGACTTCTTCGCCGCCCGTAGCGTCAGGGTCTCCTCCACCCGTTACCACTCTGTCGGGTCAAGATCCTGGCGAGACGCGCCGATCGCCCGCAGATGACGAGGACCAACAGCCAGAAGAGCTTGCGCCGCTCCAAGTCGATGTACGCTCTGACTCATTGACACATGACTTGAGATATCGTATTGATCATTATCCTAGGAGGATGAAATAGCTGGCGATGATGCAGACTCTACTTATGGCTCTGATCGAGGGTCAGTCTACACTGCTTCCGCCACGTCATCAATCTACGACTACCAGTATGAGAATGGCCGTCGCTACCACGCCTTCCGCGAGGGTCAATACGTCCTACCGAACGATGACCAGGAACAACAGCGCCTAGATCTTCAGCATCACATTTGGCGTTTACTCCTCGGCGGCGCCCTTCACGCTGCGCCGTTACCTAGCCCAGATTCACCCGACGAATACCGCATCTTGGATCTCGGCTGCGGCACTGGCATCTGGGCCATAGAAATGGCAGACGAGTATCCAAACGCCACAGTCGCAGGCATAGACCTCTCTCCGATCCAGCCGGACTGGGTACCGGGTAACTGCATGTTTCACGTAGATGACTACGAAGATGAGTGGACGTACCGCGAGAGTGAAAAGTTTGACTACATCCACGGTCGGGCGCTCAGCGGCACGAGTGCAGATTGGATGAGGTTTTACAAGCAGGCGCTCAACAGTCTGAAGCCAGGCGGATACATGGAGATGCAGGAGTATGATGCATGGATCTTCAGCGATGACGATAGTTGCGATAGGGCGCCGTGGACGATGGAGTGGGTTAATAAACTTGACGAGGCGAGTAAGATGTTTGGGAAGCAGATCAACGTGGCCAGGTACCATAAGCAGTGGATGATTGATGCTGGTTTTGAAGATGTCGTTGAGAGAGTCTACAGAGTAAGTTTCTCCATCTCACCGTTACATCGCTGGTTACTGACTTTGGTAGATACCCATTGGTACATGGGCGAGAGACCCGACACTGAAGGAACTTGGAAAGTTTGAGTTGACGCATATGCAAATGTCGGTTGAGTCTCATACACCAGCTTTGTTCACGCGCGTGTGGAATTATTCGCACGATCAGGTTATGGTGTTGATGGAGGGCGTGAAGCGGGAGTTTCGAAGTCGTGAGCTGAGATTGATCACGAGTTATCGATTCATCACAGGACGTAAGCCAGCAGAGGCTTAGTTAGGGGCAGATGCGCTGGTTTCATCTGATGAGAGAGCATGGAAAGAGCTGTTAGATCACGAAAGCATGGGAAGTTAAGCGGGCGTTGGGATATAGGAGGAGATTTACTCTCTGTCATTGACTCGGAGGAGCCATCATGAAGCCTGACCTTGTAGGCCGCAGTCGTACCCTAGCTAAACACAGAGGCTCAAACCCTCCGAGTCATTGAACCTTGCTATTTTATTTGCCAAAGACATGAGGACTCGCAGTGGTCTGGACGGCCGAGAATGGCCTTGTAGTAATGTTGGAGCCATGAATCCAATCTGGTCCTGACTTATCTTCCCTCAGAGCTCAGAAGCTTGATCAAGGGCATGAGTTATCAACTTCTCGTACCCCTCAACAGCCTGCTCCAGATCAGAAACCTTCGGGTGCTCATGCGCAGAGTGCGCCTCGAGAATCGAGCCGGGCCCGTACAGATATCTCTTGTGGCTCCCCTTTAGCCTTGGGTATCAGTCCCGTAATAGTTCAAGACTACAGTCTCAAAGCCTATAAAATGTTAGCTACAGTTCCATTCTCCTATGGTCTAACTTATCGTCAACATCATAGTCTGTAGGCGCTGGTCCAATACCATACGAGAACTCAACGACAAGGCTCGAATCACTCCCCTCAACTGCTTGACGTATTGAATTCCTAATACCCTCTGGAGTCCCACCAGCGACTCGAACTCCTCCGGTAGCAAAAGCACTCGCTGGGATGACATTCCTAGCAACACCGCCTTCAATCCTTCCCACTTTAAGTGTGGAATTCCCAAACTCTTTGCTCCCAGGTAACTCAACTTTTTGCGGAGCTGCTAGTCCACGAACAAGGCTATCAATAGCATTACTTCCTGTCTCAGGATATCCAGAATGACCAGCCTTTCCATTCGATTTGACAGTAACAGTAAAGCCCAATCCACCTCATGGCCTCGAGCAAGTTTGAGCTCTGTTGGTTCACCGAAAATAACAGATTCCCAGGAAAGACCTAGATCATTGATGTTGCCCATCCCGGGTTCACCTGTCTCTTCACCCACCACGAATAACAGCGCTACATCGCCTTCACTGACTACTTTTTCCTCAAATAGGTCTTGGACAGCAATGATCTGCGCCGTTTGCGTCGACTGTTCCTCCACCCTAGATCTCATCACCTGGCCGCTCATAAGGCCAGAATGGAGGAACAGTGTCAATATGAGACGTCACGAGAACTTTTGTTTTCCTCGTGTCATTGTAGTAGGCCAAGATGTTATCGCGGTTCTTGGCGACTGTTTGAGTCTCAACGGTGAACCCGGCATCTTGGAGGTATGTTTTGAGGAAGTCGGTGACATGCTTCTCAGAGCCAGTAATTCAAGGACGTTGGACGAGTGATTCGTGCAGCTCAAGAAGTGGTGATGCCATGAGTGGTTCATGCGAGAACGGGAGCTGGACACTTCCCAGGTCAAACGCCGTCGCCGCAACGGCAGTCAAGAGGATGGTGTTGAGCTTCATCGTCGATAACAAGGTGCAGATAACAAAGAGGGGTAACAGATATGAGCCCATCCAAATTCGAGTCCCGTGTATCTTGATATTACGTTGATCGTCACAAATTGATAAGCAATCTCGAAAAGCCAATGAATTTCCTCTTTTATCGTTGTACAGATGTCACCATTGACGGGCAGTATTTCCTCATCTGCCAAAAGCGGGGAGATTCAACCTCGGATACTATGTCGGAACTGACATGGCAACACCTTTTAGAGGAATACTCGCATTGGTTGTGGAGGTAGTATTCTGGCATGTTTTCTGCATGGTCACTAGCCAGTACAACTTTCAATGTCACGAAGGTGCAATCCTTCCCTTCTCCGTAGGCAAGTCCGTCCCCCTCCAGACCCTCACATCTTCTCCAGATCCACATGTCCTCGCAACCCAGTTCTCGACTCTTTCGACGCACCACATACTTGTAAACAGATTTATCAGCATAGGATCTACATCCGATGCCCTTGCACTCAGAAACAGATCCTCGCAATCGAGGCTACATACAAACAGTGGATCTGCTATCCGACATGCAGCTGCCCATGTAAAAGCTGATTTTGCTTCCCATGGGTCCTTTTGGGCTGTGAAGTAAATACCGTCATGACATTCAGCCCATTTTAGTTTCAGAGTGAGATATGCGCCGATGGTTGACGTTGCCATTAGCCATATGCGACGGATACTCTCTGATAACACCCAATTGCGCCATTTTCGCGGTAGCGGATCACCGTCGAATATGGAGTCCAGAACAGTGCCGTTCGCAGAGGCTGCAGCTGCTGAAAGATCGCCACCCTCACATGGCAGGCCGATATCCGGATCACGAAGAGCGGCTTCCCAGAGTTGACGCGTCCATGAGAGAAGGGTCTGTATTTGCTGTTCCGCGTTCGTACGTGCGCCAATAGAAGGGGAGAACAGCGCTAGCACAAGATGGACGAATAATGCTTGGGTTCGAGCGAGGTGCTCACGGATATTAAGCGTCACTTCGGGACCAGCTAGGTCCGGGCAGTATGTTTTGAGTCATGCCGATGCTTTCGACATCAGTAATTCATCAATCACTATCTCGTTCGTGGATGTTTTCGAGTTAGGCAGGATGATGCAAGTGAACGCATCCTGTGTTGATGGAGTTGGGCCGGCATCAGCGTAGAGCTGGTTATGTATGAACGGGCTGTGAGAGTTGGTGACCCATTCGGTGAAGAACTCGCGGATGCAGTGAACGTAGTCCATACAAACAGACTTTGGGAACGATGTTGTCGTGAAAGGGATGTGTCGCAGGGCCTATGCATCAGGCCTGAGGAAGAAGTCGATAGGATCCTTCTGGCTTGATATTGTCTCGCTGCTCGTCGCAGACGAATCGTCCAGTACCTCAACGGCAGGAAGAGCGTCCCAATTGCTCAAACTTGCCGCCCGATGATTGAGGTCCATCAAGCCATCGTTTGGTGTTGAGAGAGGTGTTTGCATCAAACTCGGTGGTCCAACACTGAGTCTGCCTGCACTCTCTCCGCCATTTACCGCTCTCGGCGCTGACGACGAGTGCAATCTCTTCCACTTGGTCGGTGGATGTCGGCATTCAAAGTCTCGATCATTACAGCGCCCGCAAACGGGTTGATCTCTGCCACATTTCCGCTTTCCGCCCGTGCATGCGTAGCACGCCTTGAGCTTTGTCGCAGAACCCATTGTGATTATGTTGATGCGTGAAGATTGCGGGTTCTTAGAATTGGCTGCGGGGGACGTTTAGGGTGGTCGGATTAACGTTAGCGACCTTTGTCAGCAGCCATGCGGAGATTTTGCGGGTGTATGGCGGAAAGTCTTCTGAGATAGGCTTATCGCTCAGGATGCAAAGCCTGGAAATTTAGCGCTTTCAGGGCATCGCGCGGGTTTCTGGTGGGCTCCGATCGATTTACCCGCAGGCTTCCGACATGTTGAGGTTATGTTATACTCCTTGCCGCGACACATTGAAGGGGTCAAATGTTTGTATTTAATGGATTCGTATCCAACCTCCGTAAGCCTTCAGTCCAGATCTCATCATTGACCCGCTTACTTTCGATATCCAGTACCTGGCAGCAGCTTTCCAATATGCCCTCCGCAGCAGAAACCAGACCCGAGGAAAACCCCCGGGAGAATGTCGAGGCACCTATCAATGGCAGTAATCTCATAACCAAAGTCCATCGAGAATCATACGAGACAATCTCACCAACTCGTCCTGAACTTTCTCACGCTGGCCATACTGTTCTGGTCGCTGGGGCTTCCACTGGAATTGGCTTTAGCATCGCCGAGTCGACTCGTCTCATCATCACCGGCCGACGCCAGGATGCTCTGGATAAAGCCGCTGATGAGACCAAGATGAAATATTCCAATGCTGAAGTCATCCCCATTATCGATGATTTCACTGATGAGAATGCCACTCGAGAGTTCTGGAAGAGACTTGCCGGAGACGGCATCTTTGTTGATGTTCTTGTGCTAAGTGCTGCGAAAATGTGGCTGCTCAACACTATTATTGGACTTGGATATGAGACCTTCAAGGACGGACTTGGAGTGAACCTTATTGCTCCGTAATTGTGGACTAGTCTGTTTTGCAAGCAGCGAGAAGTCAACCCCCCGCGAAAGCTGGTAAGCCCACGAGCCATCATGACACATACTGTTGCATTACCTTACGCCGACTAGGTTCTTCTTAACCGATCCAGCATTACAATCCATCTAACTCAGCTCTCTGTTTCCATTCCTCTTTACTCAATCACAAAGAGCGCTAGGACCATGATGATGCAGCACATCGCCATGACTGTACCTTCCGGCGAGATACAAGTCATCAGCTTCGAGCCTGGACTTCACTATACTGAATCGTTCGAACGTTTCACCAATGAAAACAGCTTCAAGTGGGATGATAGTAGGTATTGATTCTCATGAGCTGAAAACACACTGACTACGGTGCAGTCAAATGGCCTGGCGATTTTGCTGTTTGGGCAGTGTCCGAAGAAGCCGAGTTTCTCCATGGGAGGTTTATTTGGGCGAAGTGGGATGTCAACGAAATCAAGAATGGATCCCTTCCGAAGAAGGTTCAGGGTGACCCTTCGCTTTTCAGAGTTGGCGTTGGTGGATACTAAGTCGTAACAACAACATAAAGTTTGAATCTGGAAATCATGGTTGGAATGAAATACCTGACTCTTTCTAATTTGCGAGGCGATATGATCCTAAGTTCTCTATATCCTTACCTCAACGCAACACGTGGTCCCTTTACGGAAATCGCTTTTTGAGACCCGGCCAAGGTCTTATGCCTCTGAGTCATCAACGTTCCAATCCTTCTGATGGTAACCTCCACGGCGATGTCGCGCAATCTTCAGTCTTCGGGTGGCGTAGTTGTCAAAAGATAGGGTAGCCCTGATCGGTCTAGCTTACCTAGCAAGGATCAGAGCTCCTTATGTATATAAGTAGCATAGCTCCCCCCATCACACAAGAGAAATCAAGGCTCTTTTAACCCTCATATGTGCCCCTCTGCTG
>VYWZ01000139.1:0-19604 GCA_008711595.1 Fusarium xyrophilum | reverse complement strand
GTAGTATATAAAGCTAGATAATCTTTTTTTCCTTATAATATCTCTTAAATTCGATAGAGTGGTGACTTTTATAGCTATTAAGGATTAGAAGATAATAGTGACTATTTAATCGCTTAGCTATATATCAATTGTTGAGCGGTAAACAGCACATCCCTCCCTGATTGGTCAGATTGAGCCCACTGCGCAATTTCCATAGCTTTAAAAGGTCAACCTGACCGCCACTTTAGATTGAAGAAAACAAGGCTCTTTCAATCAATGCTGAAATGCTCGTTGTGACCAATCTACGCTTTGTACAACACAACATCATTGGTCGGTTTGTTGACGAGCCATGAGATTTTGGGAGCACTCCACATGGGTAGGGCTTGTTCAGGCTCGTATCTACCGCTGTCTCGACTTGGGGTCCTAGTCATGCGTTCTCGTATTCTCTAATTCTGCTCCATAAATTGAAACATCGTATGTTGGGTTGTTGTGCTTTGACTTTTGATGGAAATGTAGTATAAGACGGCGAGGAACATCATGCCATTTGTTTTGCAATACACCAATACATTCGTTCAATACTGCCCATCATGAAAGGCTCAACCACTCTCGCTTTTGCGCTTGTTCAGTTCAGTGCTGCTTCGCAGCTTGTGTGGCCCTCAAAATGGGATGAGGTTGAAGATCTTCTGTACGTGCAAGGAGGATATAAGTCGAGAGGCCTCGCTGATGGTAAGACACCCGCTATTCACTCCATCGTCCCAAGCCAATACTGATAATTCCCAGCGCTGATAACTTGCGAGTTTGGAGACAATAACCCTGGACAACAGAATACGGCCGAATGGCTCCGAACGGCCTTCCACGATGTAATCACACACGATGCCAAAGCCGGAACAGGCGGCCTGGATGCCTCGATCTACTGGGAGTCTTCTCGACCTGAGAACCCCGGCGAGGCCTTCGACAACACCTTCGGCTTCTTGTCTGCCTTCCACAATCCTCGCGCAAGCGCTTCTGACCTCACAGCCCTCGGCACAGTGCTAGCCGTCGGAGCTTGCGACGGTCCCAGCATTCCTTTCCGTGCTGGTCGAGTCGATGCTTACAAGGCTGGTCCATCGGGTGTCCCTGAGCCTTCGACCAACTTGAAGGATACCTTCTCTGCCTTCACCAAGGCTGGCTTCACTAAGGAGGACATGACTGCTATGGTTGCTTGCGGTCATGCTATTGGCGGCGTGCACAGCGTTGACTTTCCCGAGATCGTCGACATCAAGGCTGATCCCAACAACGATACCTCGGTGCCCTTCCAGAAGGACATTACTTCTTTCCATAACGGCATTGTCACCGAGTACTTGGCCGGCACGTCCAAGAACCCTCTGGTTGCTGCAAAGAACGCGACCTTCCACTCTGATAAGAGGATCTTCGATAACGACAAGGCTACCATGAAGAAGCTCTCGACCAAGGCTGGCTTCAATAGCATGTGTGCTGATATTCTCACCCGCATGGTCGATACCGTCCCCAAGAGTGTGCAGCTCACCCCCGTCATCGAGGCTTACGATGTCCGCCCTTACATCACCGAATTATCTCTTAACAGTGAAGGGAAAATGCACTGGACTGGGTCGGTCAGAGTCAAGGTCACAAACAACATTCGTGACCCCAATGACCTTGCTATCAACCTCATCTACGCTGGTCGAGACGGCAAGAACGTCACTGTGCCCACGCAGCAGGTGACTTTCCAGCTTGGTCTCTCTTCCGGTGCTGGCCAGCTCTTTGCAAACTTCCAATTTGATACCACCATCGACGCCAAGAATGGTCTCACCAAGTTCTGGATCCAGGACGTCAAGCCCTCCACCAAGGCGACCGTCACACACGATAACCAGAAGACCGGCGGCTACAAGGTCGACGACACCGTCCTTTTCCAGATTCAGCAGTCCTGCGCCGTGCTCGAGACGCTCCCCAAGGCACCTCTCGTCGTCACAGCCATGGTTCGCGACGCCCGTGCCAAGGACCCCCTGACCCTTCGCGTTGCCCACAAGAAACCGGTCAAGGGCTCCATCGTTCCCAAGTTCCAGACTGAGGTCACCAACTTCAAGGCTACTGGCAAGAACTCCGCCGGCTTCACGGAGTTCCAGGCCAAGACCATGTACGAGGAGCAGAACACCTACTTTGACATCGTCTTGGGTGGCAAGCCTGCTTCAGGTGTTGAATTCCTCACTACTCAGGCTATGCCTGATAAGTGCTCATAAGCGCATCATCTTGTAATATTTAGACATAGAATTGCAATGTGATATTAGCATAGCGAATCGAGACGTTCATAATGAATTGACGTAAATACTTGCACTTGACGTTATCCTCATACATATTGAGACCAACCAAATAAACCATAAGAGGCGCAACATCCTCGACCCTGCAACGTAGTGAGAAAAATAACAGACTGATCTAGAGACGTGCTCGCGACGCAAAATAGCCTTGCTTTCGGAGCAGGTTGACGACCTCATCTGCAATACCCCATGATAGCTCAAGACCTCTACCACCAACACCATACGCATGGACAACGACACCTGGCTTGAGACGTTCCAGTTCCAAGCGAAGGCCGCCTTCACGTGCTGGCCGACGACCAACGATGTCCCTGACAACATCGAAGCGAGCAGAGTTCTTGGTAGTAGCATGGGGATTCCAATTATGGGGCTCTTTGGTGCCTCCAATGATAGTGCCGCCTTCTAAAGGTCGAGGAATAGCGAATGACCAAGACCCATCCAAGCTTTGGCGTGTTATGGTCTTGGAAATTGGGTTTCGCAAAAGACCTGTTTGACCTCGAGTACAGTCAGTGATAAGATGGAAGCCTCGTGAGTATCTTATCACTTACCACGGATGGGGAAATACTGTTGGGTCACCGAAGCCCATGCCCGAGCAGTTGATCACAACTGAGACAGACTTTTCAATCGAGAAGACTCCTTCCAGTGATGCAAGTGTGTACTGTCTCACACGACCACCTCTATTCTGAAATCTGCGCTGTAAAAACGAAGCATATAAAGGGCTGCTGAGAGAGTATGCCCGGTAACGAAAACCCAGTTGCAGGAAATCACCCATGGCACTCAATTCACTGCTGCTAAAAAGTCCAAAGCTCGATTCGAGGTGAGCGGACACCGATCTTGAATTTTTGATACATCTTTGGTAGCATCGACATATTCGTGCGCCAGTCTTTCGAGAAACTCTTCTCCTGGCATGAACTCAACGCCAGCAGCGAGTTTGTCTTTCTCAGCTGTAGGATTCAGAGTTAGCCATTGTTCTCAATGGGGGGTCGATCGTACAAGAGGAATGGCATTGGACGTACCCAATCACGACAATAGCCCCGCCTTGTTGATACATTCTTAGTCAGTAGTGGTAGAGAATTGTAATTTACATCCTCGCCTCAAATGTTGGCATGGCACTGATAATGACCGTTAGAGTCGAACATGCGTGGCTGTCGCTCAGCTTCCCCTAAAGGGCGCTCAGGTGGAGATGGAAGCTATCGCTGCTATTCCTGAGAAGTCTAGCAAGCTTTGACAATCCAAGTTTTGCTTATTTAACAAATTGATATGAGATAAATTACACTTATCTTTTGACACTTAGTTGCGGTAATGATAGAATATGTGAGACTTCTTTGACAAGCTATGATGGGTTACTTCAGTCAAACAGTAAGCTGAATATAGTACTACAAGAGTCAAGACGTGAAACAAACGATGCCCTCGTGCAATACCGGAGAAAGACTGCATCCAAGTCTTACGCTTCGAAGAACAGTTGGCCATAAATTATCCCTAGTCTCCTCATATTCCTGACTCCGCTCACCAACGGCGGTTCAGTAACTGAACCTGCGGTCGGGGACGTATCCGCAAAGCTTGCCTGGAGCGCTGACAAGAGCGGCGATCTAGAACAGTCAACGTTAACCGACGGTGCAGCCATTGAGTTCACTTGGGCGGGAAACACTCGGAACGGAGAGACACGGATTGACTTCACTTTGTCTAGACTTCTCAATACATCGAAGCGCCACTTGCAGCTATAAGACAGTGGGAATACTACTAGTCAGCCACAAAGCGTAGGTATCGAATGGAGGTAGACCTCCGTTGAACCACTAGCGTTGCACCACTCTCCACGAAAAGGCTCACGACCTCGCTTCGAGATATGGCCAATAGCAGTTCACAAATGTATTGAGACTAAGTAGACTCGATGCGAGATACCCCACGATTCATGCTCCCCATCCGGCGCCCCATACCTGTGGTATTATCTAGATCCGTTGTCGGTAAGCTTTCTGCAGCAAGAAGGATATAAAGTAGGCCCATGATTCCCTTGAAGAACAGCCAATGTCTTTGAACACATTCTCAATATCTTTCCTTCATCAAGCTTCCAGCAACAAGTCCAATAAACTCTTGGAAGCGAACTTTGATAGAAACAGAAGAAACAATGCCAACAGCGAACGATGGGTTGACGTAGAGATATCGGTGGAATCGGTTTAGGTTATGTAAAACCAGGTAAAGTTAAGTAAAATATATGTCCATCTTTCGTCCAATCTAGATTCACTCTTACAGCGGGCATCGGCCATGACTTCTGAAATGTGGCGTTCCCTATTGAGTTGCTGCGCATCGTGCAACTCCCAACGGCTCGGATCCGAATCCTTGACATATCAAACAGGCGATCGACCTATCGCTACTCAATGACCTCAGCACGCAATCGTTCCCCACGTTGTCGCAACAAAAGTCAGCGTAACAGTCAAGTGCAAGCAAATCATCACGAAAAAGGCGATTCGTGACTCAGTGCAATCAATTTAAAAGTATGGAGTCGATCTGATGCGATTTGATAGTGGTCTCATATCTGATGATCGTCTAAGATAAAGCCAAGCAATTCCCGCAAGTAGATCACTCGGCTGTGTCCGCTCCTCATTCCAGTTCTTTATCTTTCCATCTGCAGATATGGGCGTCGCAGAAGATTCAAAGGACATCTCTAGGGTCCAAAGCCGGGAGAAGGCGGGAGAGACTGCTATTGTCTCCGAGAAGTATGCTGATGTTACGCTTCGTCTCGTTGAAGACTATGGCGATCAGTTTGGACCTCTGACTACTGAGAAGGAGAAGAAGCTGCGAAGAAAGCTTTACTGGCATGTGATGGGACTCTTATCAGCAATCAATCTGCTTCTATTCGTATCTTCACCGGCGTCTCTTACTATGGATTTACTAACAAATGCAGATTGACAAGTCGACTCTCGGATATGCTGCCATTCTCGGCCTTTTTGAGGAAACGGGTATCAACAAGGCACAGTACAACAATCTGGGAGCATTCTTCTATGTCGGTATGTTTCAGGCCCTCTATCACTTCTTCAAGCCAGAACCTTTCTCACACTATCACAGGATACCTTGCTGCACAATGGCCTGGCCACTATCTCATGCAGAGACTTCCCTCTGGTCAATTCGTTGCCGGACTAGTCTTCATGTCGGGAGCTACCATCCTTCTTCACTGCGTTGTAACCAAGTACGTCGTTCTTCGAATCGCTCTCGGTGCTGCCGAATCGGTAGTCGTGCCCGCAATGGAGATGACAATCGGCATGTTCTTCAATCGCCACGAAGAGTCTTTCCTTCAGCCTTTCCTCTGGGTCACATCAGCTTTGGCACCAGTCTACGCTGCTTTCATCTCCTACGGTCTTCTCTGGAGTCATAGCACAGTCCTCCCCTGGAAGCTTCTTATGATTGTTACCGGAGGCCTTTCCGTTGTGTTGTCTGTGTTTGTTTGGTTCTTCTGCCCAAACAACCCAGCTGAGGCTAGGTTCTTGACGCTGGAAGAAAAGGTTCACTCAATTAAGACAGTGCGCGAGTCGAGTCAAAGTTCCATCGAACAGAAGCAGTTCAAGAAGACGCAATTCCAGGAGACACTTCGGGATCCAGTTTCGTGGCTGTTTGCTCTCCAGGCTTTTACCCTTATGATGTCCAGCAACTTGACATATGGACAGCAGAATCTCATTACTACAGCTCTCGGCGTAGATGCTCTAGGTTCAACACTTGTTGCTGCAGCTGGTGGCGGCTTTGGAGTCGCACTTTGTCTTGCTGGAACTTTTGCACTGAAATGGTGGCCTTCCAACCTTGCTCTTCACGGCCTTCTCTGGTGTATACCTGCTGTTGCCGGTGGTATCGGAATGGTCGCCATCAGTTGGGACGAGAAACTCGGAATGCTTGCTTGTCTCCTCCTCGCAGGCCATACCTGAGGAAACACTTACATCATCGCCCTGGGCTGGGCAACATCGAGTGCCGCTGGCTATACCAAGAAGCTTACCCGCAACGTCATGTTTATGATCGGCTATAGTGTTGCAAACTTGATTTCGCCGCAAGTCTGGGTTCCAAAGGATGCTTCCAGGTACTATGGTGCTTGGATCTCAATGATCCTTATCAGCTGGGTGGACACCCCAGCGGTTTTGTTCGTCATTCAGTTTGTTCTCAAGAAGAGGAATAAAGAACGCAAGGAGTGGGCGGCTGGTCTGAGCGAACAGGAGATACTCGCACATGAGTTTGGTGAGGTTGAACAGTTGGATGAGAATGGCCAGATTGTTCGAAGAAAGGTCGAGATTGCTCTGCTCGACCTGACTGATCCTGAGAACAAGTGCTACATCTATCCTATCTAGGGTAGCGGGATCAAGTCTAGTAACGGTTATGCTGAGGTCCAATTTTAGCAAACTAAGAGTTTCACCCGATCACGGACTTGTCTAGTTTCGCAAAAGAATTTACCTAGAATTGGAATTTACCAGGTTCACGGTTTTAAACACTATTTGCTGGAGCCTGCGCATAAGAGTCTCGATTGTCTCTGACAGGAAAGGTCTAGAACATTGAGTCTAAATGAGTGAAGACCACGCGGCCTTGCACAAAAGTCGAGGTCTATCGGTAACAAGCATCGGCTAATCCAAGAGAAGCATGATTCTCTCACAGGAAAGCGACTAAGAAAAAGGCGAAGCGTCGCACATGACTGACTCAAGCTGAATCCCAGTCAGGGGTATCCCCTGCACTAGATCTAAGACTCCCATCCCACTCGCAGGGAAACACCGATAAGCGCAGTGTCCGGTCCACGTGTCGCTTCTGTCAGAATCAGTAGCCTGTGGCGATGGCGGTTGCGAAAGTTGAGACTATTCCTGATATAAGCTTTCTACCCGCCAACTAGCTTGCAAATCGACTTTAGAACTCTCAGATTGGGAAATGGTTTCGGCGCCTTCTCCGTTCGTGGCTGGGAGATTCGATAGTGAATCTGCTTCATGGCTTACCCCTGTAACTTTGGAAATGTCGATGGGCTGACGTGGTGCTGGCCTCGAACTTTATGAATCGTGATGGGATTTTGAGATCAGGATCGTGACATTTTGAGTTTGCGGAGAGTTTGATGGCGACTTCATCGGTCTCAAATAGAAATCATTAAACTTATGAAAAAGATGATATTTATTAAAGTCTGTTTAAACTCAGATATAAAAAAGGGGTTCAGCCGTTGAGAACCTTGTCGTGACATCGTCCTCGTCCCATAAGAAAAACCCATCTTGGCAACGGTCCAAACTCCCGGCAGTCTGGTTACTCTAGCACATCGTCACTAATGCCCTCTCATTGGTCTCTAGTCCAGGCCCGGACCTACCGTTCAGCTGAGAGACGAGATGAAATCTAGGGTCGTCCCGTTGAACCATACCTCTATGCCTAAACGGCCATATTTCGTGCTGTTGCGTTGGGTCACGGCTCAATAGAGCCAGATTGTCTGCCTGGCTACTGCTCCCGCTTGCTTGTGGGAGTAGTCTTGCAAAAGAAGGTCCTGTTGTCCCTGCTTTCGTTGATTCTTCCTCCAGCCATTCCACTCGTTTTGCTTCCCTTCATGACACTCCTTCGAATGGCGATGTTCCCGTTGCCCTCGGCGGTTCTTCGTCGTTCACACCCCAAGTCAATCCGCTTGTCAAGAGATCGCCGGCATGCAAGCCAAGACAGCCCCAGGGTGGTATTGGTGTTGGAGCTCCGATCTTGACTGCGAGTAGAACCTCTACCACGGCTGCTTCCGAGACAGTATCCTCTGGGTCAAAGTATCCTCTGGGTCAATATCTTCTGCACCTAAGTCAGAGACCACTGCCATTGGAAGTGTCTCATTGTCTGAGACTTCAACAACCCTTGAGGTTACACTCATTTCTGGCACCTCATCAGGGCTTGCTTCAGAAAACATCTCCAAGCTCTACCGACGGCGACATTCACTCTTCGTCAACTGCAGTGACAGCACACGATGCTTCAACGACTACACTATCCGATGCCAACACAGCTTCGACAGATGCAATAGGCGCCAAGTCAGCCACAGTCGCTTCCGACAGCACGACTGCCGCCCTGACCACTGTAAACCCGACTACCACCGATGCTGTTTCAGCTTCGTCAGTCGAGTCAAGTGCTGCTTCCGGCACGAATGCTGGCTCCACCTCGACTTCATCTCTAGAGTCAAGCGCTGGCTCAGGTTCTACGAGTGGCACTGCCGCCAGCAACTTCGACGCAACCGTGGCCTCTTCAATCGATTCAAGCGCAACTTTGGATATCGCTACTGGAACCACCATAACGGGCGAGACCTCAGCCTCTGGCAATGTCGCATCGTCTTCTGAGTCAAGCGCTGGCTCAGATACGACCTCTGGCTCTGTCACCAGCGACGCCCCTACTACCCTGACCTCTTCACCTGAGTCGAGCACCACATCGGACGTGTCTTCTGGCTCCTTGGTAGTAAGTGATGCCTCAACCTCTGGGGATCTCACATCTTCTTCCGAGTCCAGCGCCACCCTGATCTCCTCTGGGACGAGCGAGGCTCTCACATCGTCGGGAACTCAAACTTCCGAGGCATCACACTCTTTGACCACCGAATTTCCTTCTTCTTTCACTTTTTCACAAAAAACACACACCAGAGAGCGTGGTTTCAACAACAACTGACTCGCCTCTAGCACTCACTGTTGCCGCTGACGGAAGCGGCGACCACACGGCCATCGACGACGCTATCGAGGCAGCACAGACAAGTGGCTACCCAACCGTGACTGTTCTTGCTGGTACTTACACCGATAACGTCGTCATCCAGGCTACACCCACCGTCACGATCATTGGTGAGGTTTCCAATAAGCGCGATGTATCCTCTCCTCCCCAAGTTGTCATCGACAACGGTGGAAAGGCCAACCCTCCAAACACCAACCCTCCAAACACCAACCCTCCAAACACCAACCCTCCAAACACCAACCCTGCACTGTCTTTCTCAACGGCGAGTGCTGCTGGTATCACGTGGAAGAGCATCAAGTTCTCCAACACTCAGGCTGGAGGTTCAGGCGGAGCTGTCTCCCTTAGGGGAAGCAGGAATGCCTTCTACAACGGCCAGTTCTATGCTGCTGGTATCGCTTCCATTACTGGATCCTATGCTTCTGCCATCGTCGCCAACTCGTACATCGAGGCCGCTGACAAGGTCCTCTACAACTATCCTTCACTCTACCTATACGGAACCACGGTCACAGCCACCAACAGCAACAGTATCATTGTCCACAACAAGGGCGCTCTCGCGCTGGAAGCACGCTCTACAACTCGACTGTCGTCTTCGATACCTGTGATATCAGCCAGAAGAGTGGATCAACCAATACCCGCGTCTTCCTCACCACGGGCAATGGCGACGGCTCCGTTGCTGTCTTCCGTGATACGAGCATTGGAAGCTTTGTCGCTGCTACTGGTGTCTATGTCGATACAAAGACTCAGTCTAAATTGAACAGCTATGTCGAGCTCGGCACCACTGCGGATGGTAGCTACTCCAACCATGTGGCTGATCGCTCCAAGTATGTGACTCTGGTCACAGACCCCAAGGACCTTTCTCCTTACGAGATCTCCGCCCTTTTCAAGAGCGCCTACCCCAGCGTCGCATTTTCTTCCCTTGATTGGATTGACCGGGGTGTTTTGAGCACTATTCAGGCCAGAAACGCCAAGGACTTCAAGCAGGATGTTGAGACTACTACTTCAGCTGCTCTTACGACTTCAGAATCTTCCTCTGCAACATCCGGATCAGCCACGACTAAATCGGATTCGAAGAAGACTACTTCTGAATCGCTGACAAAAGCCGCTGATCCTGTGACAACCACCTCTGATGTCCTGTCCAAGGCCACATCTGCAACAAGCACCACGGAGGAATCTACTTCCGCCGCACCTATAGCATCATCTTGCTCGCTGCCTTCTTCTGTTCCCAGCACGGCTCTTGTGGTCGGTCCCAAGAGCAACCCTTGTGCCTCTTACGACACTGTCGCTTCCGCAGTCGCAGCCCTTCCCGCTGATGACACCACCCAATACATCTACATTCTTGCTGGAACATACCAAGGACAAGTCTCAGTCGTACGTGTTGGTGCTACTATTCTCCGCGGTGAGACAACCGATGGTTCTTTGCCCAAGAACAACAAGGTCACCATCACTGCCAGGAACGCTGTCTTGCCAAGCAGCGGTGGTTCATCGGGTACCGCGACATTCGCTGCCAGCAAGTACGAAGCCAAGCTTGTTTCTCTCTACAACATCAACTTCGAGAACTCTTTTGATCCTACGACCAACAACATCGCTCTCGCTGTCTACGCCAAGGGAACAAAGGTTGCGTTTGCGTTCTATGGCTGCGACATTGACTCGTCTCAGGGAACTCTGTGCCTAGACTACGGAAACTTCTTCTTCAGTCACTCAAAAATCTCAGGAACAACCGATTTCATTTGGGGACAGGGCGCTGGTTACATCTACAACTCGGTCATTGTTTCTCGGGGATCTACCACTGGCCAAACTATCGCTCCCTACAAGTACCAGGGCCAATACGGCGGCTCAAGACTCGTGTGCGACCTCTGCGCGGTCGTCCCCGAGTCAAGCTCTGTTCCTGAGGGAAGCAAATATCTTGGCCGCGATTACATCACCAACTCCAACGTCGCTTTTGTCAGCTCGTTCCTCGGTGGGCATATCGCAGGCGCTGGATGGAAGATTGCTTGTCCCAGCACTTTCACAGGTAGCTTCACCGAGGGTAACAACACTGGCCCTGGTTGGGTATCCTTCTGCTCGTATCTCTACTGTGAAAATCGTCAGCGATACTTCTTCCTTCAGCGCTGCCGGTATCTTGGGTAGCGATTCCTGGATTGATAGGGCTGCCATTGCCCCCTTCCAGGGATGGCCTTACTCTGTGTACGGCAAAGATGCCAGCACTACAACTACTTCAGCTGCGACTACAGCCTCTAGCACTACAAGCGCTACTGCTGTCGTTGTTACGTTGACCGTTGCTCCCTTTCCCACTGGAAATGAGTACAAGACTGTGGCCTCTGCCCTTGCGGCCATTCCCAACGACGGCGATGACTACACCATCTTTGTCAAGGCCGGTTCATACAATGAGCAGCTTACTTTCACACGCGCTAGTGGCCATGTTACCATTCGTGGTGAGACAAACTTCGAAAATGACTTCACCCAAAACGAGGTTCTCGTCTGGTTCAAGCTGGGCTACTCGACTGGTGCATCCCGCAACGAGGAGACTCCCGTTCTCTTCTGGAAGACCACCTCAGCCTCTTCTGGTCTCTCGCTTTACAGCCTGAACTTCACCAACACCTATCCTCAGACTAGCGATACAGCTTCTCTCGCTGCTGACTTCTTCGGAAATATGGCTGCGTACGGATGTGCTTTCGATGGCTTTCAGGATACTCTTCTTGTCAACCATGGAATTCAGGTCTTCTCCAACAGCTATATCGCTAGCTCCGTGGATTTCATCTGGGGTTACAGCAAGGCTTTCTCCCATGGGTGCTCTATTGCGTCCAACACTGCCAACGCCTACATCACAGCCAACAACCGTAAGAGCTCTTCTTGGGCTGGTGGCTTCGTTTTCGATAAGTGCAAGGTCACCTATACTGATAGTTACGGATCTAATTGCGGAAGACGTCACTCGGCCGCCCTTGGTCTCAGTATGCCCTTGTGGTCTACACGAATTCATTCCTCGACAAGCATATCTCTCCACGGGGTTGGGCGACCTGGTCTTCGAGCAATCCCCAGACATCGGTAATTTAGAAGAGTTTAGAAGAGTTTAGGGGAGCCCTAGGGGAGTTCAGAAGAGCTTGGAGGAGACTTGCTAACATTATCCTTTCCAGAACGTGCTTTTCGGAGAGTTCAACAACACTGGCCCCGGAAATTGGACTACCTCTCGAGCCAGCTTTGCCACAAAGCTCACCGAGTCACGGACTGCTGCATACTCCCTTGGGTCGTTCGTTGGAAGTACCAGCTGGCTTGACATGAAGGCGTACAACCTTGTCCCTAGCTACGCCATCGATGGCTCTGTTGCGGCTACCGATCCTGAGACCGATACTTGGCCGGTCCATCCTTCTGACGGAACCACTCCTCCCAAGGGAGCTGTCACTGTGTCCGTCGGCGGAGAAAAGTCAGGCTCCTACTCCAATCTCACCGATGCTCTCAAGAGTCTCCCCAAGGACTCGACACCTCAGACCATCTTCATCTATGCCGGAACATATGAGGAGCAGGACCCTGCATTCAACCGACCAGGACCTGTCACCATCATTGGTTCCACTGAGAGCGACCCGGGAAAGACCTACGCTACCAACCAGGTCACCATCGCCCAAACCAAGGGTCTCTCGGTTGCTGGTACCATTCCTGCTGGTCGCAGCAATGCAGATACAGCTACTGTCGCCACAGCCAGCACAAAGATTGCCTTTTACAACGTCAAATTCGTCAATTCTGATAACTTGGACGGTGTAACACCCAGCTATGTCACTCTCGCTGCCAGTATCTACGGAAATGATATCGGTTTCTATGGCTGCTCCTTCATCGGCTGGCAGGACACTCTTCTCAACGGCGCGACAAATGATTACCAGTACTATGAAAGCTCTTACATAGAAGGAGCGATTGATTTCGTCTGGGGATACAGCAAAGCCTACTTCAAGGGCTGTACACTGGCTGCCAAGCGTGCAAAGTCTGCCATCGCAGCACAGAGCCGTAGCAGCGCGAGGGCGATCGGAGGTTACATCTTCGACCAGGGTCTTTTCACTGAAGCTTCTTCAGCTACTGTGGATCTCCAGGGGCAGGTCTATCTTGGCCGACCTTATAGCGCATACGCTCTTGTGGTCGTCAAGAACAGTTACTTGGACAGCACCATTCAGCCAGCTGGCAGGAAGATCTGGTCGACAACCGATCCTCGCACTGATCACATCACTTTTGCTGAGTACAACAACGATGGTCCCGGAAGTTGGGAGAAGAACACAGCAGCCCGAGAGGCCTTTGGCTTTGCTACACTTCTGACATCGGATACTTACTCTCTCGAGTCTGTTATGGACAGCACTGACTGGATTGACATGACCTACTGGGACACCATCACAACACCTCAGCCCAGCACTGTCACACCAACCCCTGTTCCTACTGCTCCCTACAGCGGAAAGATTCCCCCTGCAGGTACCTACGTTGTCTCCAAGGATCCTGTCGATGGAGTCACGACCTATGATACCATCCAGGCTGCCATTGATGCTCTGCCCCTTTCCACCAAGGTCAAACCCACCGTCTTTATCTATCCCGGCATATACAAGGAGCAGATTGTCCTCAGCCGACCTGGAACCACGCTCTTCATTGGTTACCCCGAGTCTCCTGAAGATAACTACAAGAACCAGGTCACCATCACATATGATAAGGGCATTGACACTCAGGCTGAGAAGCATCCAACTCGGATTCGGCTACCTTCTACGCCACTGGTAACTACTTCCAGGCTGTCAACATCAACTTTGTAAACACCTTCGGCACTACCGCCAAGTAAGTCTCAACAACCAATAGGAACTCCACATCCGCTAACAGACTCGCAGCTACGCCAGTCCTGGTTTCGCAGTCAAGAGCAGCAAGTTCGCCTCGCTCTATGGCTGCCAGGTCTATAGTAACCAGGATTCTCTGCTCATCAGTGGCAATCTTTTCGCATACAATTCTTTGTTCACAGGAAACATCGATATGATTTGGGGATCTGGAGCTGGATACTTCCTCAAGTCTACCATTTCTCCCGACCGGGACGGCATCGCCTTGACAGCGAACAAGAAAGGCAGCAATACCGGGCCGTCAGGGTTCGTTTTTGACCAGTGCACAGCCTCTCCTGCTGGTGGCGCTTCTTACTCCAGCATCTACCTTGGTCGGCCTTGGGATCAATATGCTCGCGTTGCCTATATCGAGTCTGAGCTGGGTGCTTGCATCGCTGCTGCAGGTTGGCAAGCCTGGACTAAGGCCGATCCCCGAACAGCTGATGCCATCTTTGGCGAGTTCGATAACTCTGGTCCTGGATCTTCTACTAGCCAGCGTACTTCCTTTGCTAAGCGGCTCTCTGGCGAAGATGTTGCACAGTTTGAGCTTGGCACCTTCTTCACTTCTACGACCTGGATTAACATGACCCTCGTTGACGCGACACCTTTCGATGCCGGTATTGCTGCTACTCAGACTTTCAACTCCATAACTGTCTACACCGTACAAACTGTGACAACATCTCCAGCTTTGGTCACGACCACCGGAGCCGATTTGACTGTTACAGAGAAGTCTACTGCTACTCTCGATGTAGGAACCACTATTACGCCTGATCCTACGACCAAGACCAACACTGAGAAGAGCACAACCACTCAGACTCAAAAGATCACTCAAGGTGACAGCATGATTACTGTCAAGTCGACTGACGTTGTGGATGTTGGCAAGACTGTCACTGCTGCTGAGGTTACCAGGAGTTCAAGCCCCAAGGCTGTCACTGTCAAGAGCACTACCACTACCACTACCACTACCACTACCACTATTGGCACTGGCGGTACTACTACCACGTCCCTGAAGGCTACCACCGTTGTGTCTACTGTCGTGACGACTTCAGTCAAGACTGTCTCCAAGACCACAACACTCAAGTGTATTCCAACTCAGGACAAGCGTGATCTCGGCGCCGCAGCGGTTCTCAAGCCCCGAGCTGCTATTGTCTTTGGCATCCCTTCTTTCGACCTTTCCTCTGGCCTGACCCGCCGTGACCTGAACCTTGGCTCCATCAATCTTGAGGCTCGTGCCGAGGCTCTCCGAACAGTCACAGTCACCGTGGTCTCAACCTACACCACCAACATCAAGACCTCTACCGCCACAGTCCCTGGTATCACAACGACAACAGAGTTGATCACCATTAAGACAGTTGGAAAGACAAGCACCTTGAAGCCAGTGACTGTCGTGAAAGTGTCTACTTCTGTCGCCACGCGTTTCGCCACTGTTACCATTCCAGGATCTACTTCTACAACTACAGAGGTCATCACCAAGGAGTCAGTCAAGACTGCTACTCTCAAGGCTGCTACCACTACGGTTGTCGTCGACGCTACATCCGTCGCGACCGAGAAGAAGACCACCACTCTCCCCGCAAACACAGCCACACTCTACAAGACTCTTACTCAGACTTTGGCCGCAGGAACTGTCAAGGTTACTTCGACCAACACCGTCAAGAAGACATCCACCGTCACCCTGGACCAGCAGACTGCCACAAGCTGGGCTACGGTGAAGACTACCCTGAAGCCCTCCAGCACGGTCACGGAGCGTAGCACCGTGTCCAAGGTTACTACTTCTGTGGTCAAGTCGACAAAGACGAACTGGGCTACCAAGACGAGCAAGGGCGCTGCTGCTCGCACCAACCGAGCCTTGGGATTTAATTCATTCTAGCGCATTCGTGCGACATGATTAGTCAACTTGGCCATAATATCTACTGTAATTTTGCCCATGTTGTCTCACGGACGCAGGAATTCTCGACGCCTCTGTTGTAAGTGACAGAAAGGTTTGGGTAAGTTTAGTATAGCCTTAGTAGACCTTTAAGCTAGGTATTTTTTGACACCCTGTTGTCTGATCTCTCTCTCTCCCCATGTCCTCTCGTTTTCGCTTCGTGACTCAGTGCCATGCGATACCCATACCGTGAAGCTGGAGATCACTTGCAGATCTTAAGCT
Organism: Fusarium xyrophilum; assembly: GCA_008711595.1. Taxonomy (NCBI): domain Eukaryota; kingdom Fungi; phylum Ascomycota; class Sordariomycetes; order Hypocreales; family Nectriaceae; genus Fusarium; species Fusarium xyrophilum. The sequence goes on along the minus strand of VYWZ01000139.1, from coordinate 3,672 downwards.
TTGCCTGAGCGCAAGTGACTGACTGTGCACAAGCTTCGGTCGCAAATCGCGGCTGTAAAATAATTGCCATGCTGTGCGTATCGACACTGCATCCATTCATTGACTCTCCCCGAGTATCGATGTTTGTGCCGGGAAAAGTGGAACATTCGGCGCCGATATCACCGCCCACCACAAATTGGAGATTCAGGGTGTGATTTGGGGGCAGACGTCGCTTATGGAAATCCCTCAATCCCATATTCCGCTGTTTATCGGCGTCACTAACTTAAACTCTCCGGTTAAATGCAGTTATGATCTGTTAGCGCCAGGCGCATATTTAAACTCTCGGGAGTTTATCCTCACCTGGAAATACTTGAGAATACAGGATCTGAAGCCTGTTGGCGGTTTGTCCTGGAGAAAAGGGCACAGTTAAGATTAGAAACCCTTGTGTTACAAAAGCAAATCATCCGGATACAGCAAAATCAGCCACTACGATGATCTTGTCTAGGAAAGAGAAACGCCATACTCAAAATGATCGACATCGGAATGATCCTCCGACAGCCTGGATAGAAACAACCTGTGTTACAAAAACAGCCTCATGCAGTGAGATGCTGGCGCAATACGACCCTACGGATAACTGCGTGAGCTGAAAAGATGAAGAAAGAAAGGGGGGGGAAACCACATGAAATACGAATAAAAAGGACTCTGCGATGCCTCGGTAGAGTTGTTTATCGTTCAAGTTAGGCTTATGATATGTGGAGATACAGCCGGTCGATCATCAAAAGGAATGAGAACAATTCACATGAAAATACGCGTACCCAACTGATTAAGTTAGAACCAGAACCTGCGACGTGTCTTGCATGATTATCCAAAATATTACTTCACATTTACCTTACGGATAAGACGGCATCGTTCCTGAGACTAGGGTTGGTAGATCTTCATCTGTGAATACGGATACCCTTGTTGCCCGTGCAGGCCTAGACTGAGCAAAAGGTCTCCTGCGGTAGATTTCCCTGCGTCTATTGACTATTTGGGTCGGTGAGATCCTCCACTATCAGCCGTGTTCTGAGCGCTGTGCATCCTCACTGCAGCATGTGTTCTGGCTTCCGATAGGTCTTTTATTCTGTTGGTGGTCAGGGATGTTGGTTGTTGGTTGTTGGCTTGTTGACTGTTTCGCCTGACAGGTGAATGGTGAGTGAGAATGGCAAATGATCACAGGTGAGAGCGAGAGAGACAGTAGTTGTGTGTGGAATACCTCATATCATTAAAGGTTCATTTCATTGTACAAGCGTCAAAATGTATAGGTCTTATATCCCATGCAAAAAGTGTTTCCTTTTTACTCCGTCCGATCGTAATATTCCTTTCCGCTAGACCAAACGCTCATATACAAACTCATGCAATGCCCTGTAAGATGTTCTACAAGACATCGCGTCCAATATCCACCGCTTAGACGGTGTATCGGAAGAAGGTGGCGTTGTCGCCGGAGTCCTGCTCCATCTCCTTCTCAGCGCGGGTGTACTCATGAGGAGCCTTGTGAGTCTGGTCACGGCGGGCGTTCTCGCGTCGGAGGTAAATAGTCATGAGGATGCTGAGAATACAGCTCATGGTAGTAGTGGCGACCAGAGTCCAGTGGCCGGAGCGGTAGTTGGGAGCATCATCCCTGCGGTAGACGAAGCCAGAGACGGCACCACCAAGGTTACCCTGTCAATGACATGTTAGTGAAACTGTGGCTGGATATGTCTGAGACATTGGGATAAAACTTACGAAGCCGACGTGCATGGCAATACCAACACCACGCTTGAGAGAACCACCAATGTTGTTGCCGTTCCAGGCGACACCTTGGGGAACGTTGGGGTAGATACCGCAGGTGATGAGGAAAGCGGCAAAGTACTTGGCACCGTGGGATTCAAGAGTAGCAAGGATGATGAAACCAATGATACTGAGAGAAATGTTAGCAAATGACTCGGTTGTAAATGTGCCAAGTCGGGAAGATCTCCCGTTCTAGAATCAGATCTGGCAGGTTGGAGAAATACTTACGCGACAACACAGAAGAAGATCATGTAGATACCACGCTGGCCGTGTCTATCAGCAGCGAGGCCACCGCCGATGGTGAAGAGACAGGCGACGACGTAGGGAGGAACAGACATGAGCTGAGCCATCTCGTTGGTGTAGCCGAGACTCTTGACGATGGTGGGAAGGAAGATGGAGATGGAGTAGAGAGGAGCGTAGATTCCGATGGTGATCATCATGTGAACCCAGATCTTCCAGTCCTTGAGGGCATCCTTGGCGAACTTCACGTTGAAGGCATCAGAGAGAACAGATCGATCCTCCTCGAGACGTCGGAGAACCTCCTTGCGCTCAGAGTCATTGAGGAACTTGGCAGTGTCGGGGTAGTCGTGCATGACAAAGAAAGCCATGAAAGCGAAGACGAAAGTGATGAGACCCTCGATGATGAAGATCCAAGCCCAGCCGTCAAGATCACCAAGACCGTTCATCTCCATGACACCACGGGCAAAGAGGCCACCGAAAGCACCAGCAGCGGTAGCAGCAGAGAAGAAAATAGCCATGCGGAGACCGCACTCGTGTCGCTTATACCAGAGAGTGATGTAGTAAGTGATACCGGGGAAGAGGCCACCCTCAGCGAGACCGAGAGCCATGCGAGTTGCGAGGAAACCACCAAAGTTCTTGGTGATACCCATGAGAGTTGTGACGATGGCCCAGGCGATCATGATGCTGGGAATCCAGATGGAGGGACGGAAGCGCTTCATGGCCATGTTGGAGGGGATCTCGGCTGCGACGTAGAAGGGGAAGAAGACAGCGACAGCGATCTAAGCATGTTAGTTAGTACCTTGCATGTTCCCGGCAGATTGGTAAAAGTCAAGGTTGGACTCACGTTGTAATCCCACTTGCCAGTCATACCCAAGGCATCTTCGAGACCAGCGAGCTTAGCATTACCGATGTTGGTACGATCGAGGAAAGAAAGCAGGTAGAGAAGAGCCAGGAAGGGAAGAAGCTTGATGTCCATCTTGCGGAGCAGTCGCTTGGTGGCAGGCTCATCGAAGACCTCCCGGGAGTCATCCTCGTGGAAGGAGACGGCCTTCTCATAGTCGACCTTTTCGGTTGATGAGCTGTCAACCTGACCAGAGGTCACCTTGTTGTCGTGGTGAAGCATTGTGACTTCTCTCGACTTGGATTGATGAAAAGAGAATAGGGATCAAGTGAGAGTTGTTTGTCTGTCCTCAGGGAAGGAGATGAGAGAGGATGCTTCTGATCTGAAGAACAAGAACGAGAACTGGGGAAATAGTCTGGGGAAGAGCCCACTCTTTATACCAGACTGAATAAGATAGGAACAGAAGAGAAGAGACAGTGACAGTCCATGATACCCCAGATCAATACTCGGGGTGTATACGACGAAACTGCCACTGCGACTGTCAAGCAAGGTATGGTATAGGCCCTTGTAAGCAAGCAAGCCCAGTCCCGCTTTCGAAAAAGCTTTCCGCACGAACGGCAACTAAGCATGGGTTATTTTAGAGTGGCCTACAAGGTGTTCCAGAGAGAGATAGAGTGTGCTGCCCAATCTCAAAAGGCCGAGATGCGACTTGCCACCACCTCCAACTCCAATCTTTACAGGGGTCGGCCAACACCTAAACTCAAGGGAGAAAACTCCACTCACACCTTTGTTTTTTTTTTTTTTTT
>VYWZ01000137.1:0-13498 GCA_008711595.1 Fusarium xyrophilum | reverse complement strand
ATTAGTAGAAATTAAACTTATTCTTAAGCTATTCTATCTATAGACTATAAGAATATAGGGCCAAGGTACTAAAGGAGGTAATAGATAGCTTTAGGAAGTAACAATAGGTATAAAGTACTTGCTAGAATACCTAGAGGATTAGAAGCTATTCTATTATACTATTCTAGATAAGGTAGGGAAGCAGGATACTAACTTACAGGCCAAGCTAGCTTAAAGGCGACTAGACTGTAACTAGTAGCTTCTTACTTGATTTAAGGATTATAAGATAGATATCTATCTATAAAAGTCTAGGTAAGGCCCCTTATTAGATTATAGCTTAAGATAATATAATAATAGATTAGGTAAGCTATTAGGATTATTAAGAATTAATAATATAGGAAAAGATTACTAATACTATTTAAGACTATTTATTATAACTACCTAATAGAAACTAAATAAATACTATATTAAGCTTAAAGACTTACTATTATTTATTATATCTATTATCCTCTACTTATCACTTAGTATAAACTATCTAGAGGTAAACTAGGTATTAGAAAAGTAGCTTATATAAGTAAGGGATATTAAAATTAGATTATTTGACTACTTAGACTATTAATATTACTATAACTAGCCAGTAGATAAGCAGTAGAAGGTAATTATAGATATATTAATATCTTCAAGTATATTAAGGATAATAACTAAAGTTAATATATTTAAATAATAGATTAAAAGTAAGATAGTGAAGACTATCGTAATAAGAAGTAAGCTTAAATAATATCTATAGCTAGAGCTATAAAAAACTAAAGATCTAATTAAATAATAGATAGCTTACTAGGGATAATTCCTAATAATTAGCTAATTAGCCTTTAATATACTTACAATACTAGTGATAATAACTGACTATAAGAGGTCATTTAGCCTAGCTAAGCTAATGCTAATGATATAGAGACTTTTAATAATAATAGAAATACTAGAGAAGTTATAATACCTTAAGAACTAGGTCAGATATAGTATAATAAAGCTAAAGGTGATAATAGGTAGGGGAGAAGAGGTCGAATAGGAGATTAGAGATATTAATATAGAAGTATAGAGAATTAAATTTAAAGTATTTAAAATATTTAAATAAATATTTTAAATGATAAATCCAGTCTTAAGAGTTATTAAATATCTCAAATATGACCCCGGATTTGACTTGTTTGATTTAAGGGCAGCGCTGAGCAAGATTCCATGAATGGGGTAGCATCTCTGCCTAAAATTCGATCATAGTTGACATCCTAAACTAATTGACAATATTATCCATTGGCTCTCAATACTAATATGATTACCGCGCTTTATCCTAACAAGTCTATTGCTGATTCCGAAGTTCCGGGTTCCAGACGTCCAACAATATTTAACAGACACCTTTGGACATGAGTTTTGAACTGATTCCGTATCTCCATAATGGCTATTATACATGTATCGACTAACAAAGCCTCATATCAGAATGAACAATCTGGTGGTGCTTTCATAAACGGTCGTGTGTATACTGTAAATGACAGAAGCCCATGGGCTCAAGACTTTATTATTTCCCCATCCGGCCGTTTTGAGGCAGTTAGCACCAACAGAGAGATCCAAGCCTTGGCTGAGCAATATGGTCTACCCATCCACGATCTTGACAACACTTTTGTCATGCCTGGGATCCATGACGCACATACCCATCTGCTGGTAGCCTCACTGCAGAAATTGAGCGAAATCAGCATCGGGTCCGATAGCACCGCTGTAACTATTGCCGAGAACATTAAGAAAGGACAGGCGAGTTGCGCCTGTGCCCAAGCTCATTTTAGAGGTGACTGGCTCATTGCGAACATTTACGCCGGTCAGAACTTTCCTTTGTCAAAGAAGCTCTTCTCTATGGTATCAAGATGTCTCACAAGTTCGGCATCACCTCGCTACAAGAGGCGTCCACTAACACGCTCTATCTTCACACCCTTCAGGAGCTAGATAGCGAAGGACGACTGAAGATGCAAATCTTCCCTCACATTGTCCGTGCGCCTGAGAGCTTTGCTCAGGAGAAAGCCGATGGTCTGCATCATCTCATTGATACTGTTGGAAACTTCTGCAGCCAACACGTTGATGCACGATTTGTGAGGTTCTGGATGGATGGAGCGCCCATACCACCTCACTTCACACAATGCGATATTGGACCTGACGGACATCCCAATGAGGGGAGGCTACTACCTACGTTTGAGAAGTTACTGGAAGATGTAGCTAAGCACGATGCGAACGGTCTGACATGCAAGACTCACTGCGCCGGCGATGGCTCTGCAAGGCGAGCACCCGATATTCTCGAGTGGGCTCGGCAGTCGAATCCTTCAGGCCCAGTGCACGAGCTGGCACACTGTACGCCATCCATCAAGGTGAGTCCTCGTCCGAGTGCTTCTGAGTGAACTGCTGAACTGGCTCTTAAGATGATACCAAACGAATGGCGGAGCTACGAATCACTGCAGAGATGTCACCCGCAATATTTCGCGACACAAACCTCACATCCAACTATCTCCATGTCTTCAAATGGCCGTTCGAGGAGCTCCAGGATACTGGTGTCCACGTCACGGTAGGTTCCGACTGGTTTTTGACCGACACTCCAGACCTGGAGCGCCTTGGTACACAGGAGAACAAGACGGCGAAGGAAGTCGGGGGTGAAAAGATCTGCAGTATCAAAACGCTAGCGGGTGCTGAGGCTGCAGGAAAGGCTTCGGAGATGGGAAGTATTGAGATTGGAAAGAAGGCGAATTTCGTTTCTGTTAATCGAGACTTGAGTCGTGGTCAATTTAGTGGAGCGAAGGTCCTGAGGGCGTGGTTTGAGGGGAAGATGGTCTGGGAAGACACAGGCAATGCTCTGTCTATTTAACAGCATCAAACTACCGGGGCTTGTCCTGGAGACCATGTCCCTGCATTACTTAGACTAAACACAACCGGTGCTCTAATTTCTCTTTCTCGAGAAAGTCTCGATACGGCATCGCCATCGGAAAAGCCCATTTCGCTCAACCCATCCAATTCATCAGCCTCTCGTAGAACTTCGGCCGGGGCTTCGACCTCAAACACAGCTTGTATGTCGCCGTGTGGTGAGAAACCCGTGAATTTCCACATTCTCGAGACTTTGGATGCGTCGGGTCCAAGGGTCCATAGGCGTCGACGTTCGTAGAATCCGACGCAAAACAAAAGAGGTGCATTGACAAGTCGTGCGAGGAAGACGTGGATTGAGCAAAACTCAAGTGGCGACAGAAATGGTTTGATGGGAAGCAGCATCAGCAGAGCAAAGAGGTTGAACGGTGGCGGATATGCAAAGATGGCGTCGCTCTTCACACCTTCAAAAGTGAGGACGGTTCTTCGGAACTGGATCTCGACGTCCTCAGATGTGACGATGGTGCTGAACCGGTTGGTGAGCAGTGAGACGAGAATTGTGAGAAACAGAGTGTTGCCGAGAAAGGCAAAAGCAATGGTCAGTGCCGGACCCAGAACGGCGTGAAACTGTACGGATTCCTCAATGCCTGTTCCATCCAGTCCGAACCAGATCCACAGCAGCCATTTGACGATGGTGAAGTCGTTTGGAATCGAGCCATGTCCAGGAGATAGCCATTGTAGCGCTAACAGGAATCCAGTAAAACACCATATCGCGAGAAATGTGAGGATCAGAAACTCTCTCATCATAGCGTGCAGCGAAATGAAGACGATATGGTCCGGCAAGATGTTGAAAGCCAGTCTGGTCAGAAGAATAGGGGCTGCGAGACAGAGTATGTCATGTGCCGTGCCATTCTGCACGCTGCTTACAGCCAGCTCATATGCCCGGACAGTAATGTATGCCATGAAGATTACTGTGTATGAGAGATCCAAGAATGACCATAACGTCTGCGAGTGAACCATCCACCCATGCTCAATGATGGCTGCAAGCTCATGGAGTACCCAACCAGCAGAATAGAGAATGAACACAACCTCATTTCCAGTCAGGTTCTCTGCATCTCGATACTGCATCGCGTAAACATGCAGAAGAGTGAGAATGATATAGTGCACTAGCTCGATCATGTACCGGGTGCGCGGAACCACGAGACGGTGATGGTCAAGCAGCGGTGCCTTTCGCGGCTCATACAAAGACACGGGAAGGTACTCATAATGGTTCGGGAGGATATCAACGAACGACAAAGGAGTGTAGATGATCTGACCACGATACACTGCATCAATCACTCGTCTACATCCCGAAGAGCTGACAAAGCTCTTGCTCTCGGATATGATGGCGAGCTCAAGCGCTGTCAGCTTCCTCTCATGGCCGCCACGTTTCTGAATCGGCCATTGCGGATAGCGCCCGTACTGTTCAACCTCGGGCGGGGCGCCATGGAAGGGATCAAAGCCCTGGACCAGGATCTTTGAGAGCAGCAAGAGACCGTCTAGACCTGGGTTGTCGTCGTGAAAGTTGCGCAGAATCTTGATAGCCAAGAGCTCGCATAATGTTGCGCGAGCTATGCTGGTACTTTGGTCGATGACGCTGGACTGTTCGCGTAGGAACTGTACTCGGTTTGCGAGAAGACAGTAGACTACGATTGTCAGTATGGTGGCAAGGTATATATGGTGACAAGTGTGTTGTCGTACCTATAGAGTAGTCATTCTCATCATACAGACGGTCTACTAGCGGGCGGACAATGAGATGGTTGACTCGTGGACTCTTGAGCTGCTCCAGAGAGTAGGGATCATCTAGCGAATAGCATTAGACGATACAAGTCGGATAACAGAACGCTGGGATGCACCTATGCTTGCGAGTACAAATTTCCTTATGCTGTAACGGACGTCCAATCAGCGTGTTGAAAATCATGGACATGTCAAGGATTGATACCGATGCAGGGTGACAAACACGGAGGGTTGAGGCCATTCGGTTTCGTTCTCAGCGTCTGTCTCGGTCCCGAAACTTGCCGTCGCATCATTCGGCAAAGTGCTCTCGTCCGGCTCGATGGTGTTCCTGAAATCTGCGGATAGGCCATCTAGATCTTGACTCATCGTACTCTGACAGAAACATAGATTGACTACAGGTGACGAAGAAACAGGTGCTCCCACCAAGAAGTTGCGTCTCAGCACATGTTTTTATCCACGGAAGCGGGGTGGAGCTCTCATCTTAGCTGGGTTTGTGGATCGAAGCCCTGAGGGCGATGATGCTATGCTCCAACCTCAAGTAGAGAGCAGTTGGCCATTTGACACAGTCATTTCCACCGAGTTACTCTCTGTTACATCAGTCGCAGTTGTTCGTTCTTATTGCCACCCTGCATTGCTCCTTCGATCTGTTGAACTGTTCCAGTGGCTGGTGAAAGTTGTCTCTTCTCTCAACAGCCATCGTGATGCCCCAAGCGAGCCTCCGTTCGCCTGACTTGCTGGAAGTTTGGGGTGGGGGTTTGACGATCCGTTTGGGGCTGTGTACCAAGTAAGATGACTGCGCCTCCTTCGGTTGCATCCGGCTTGGCCAGCTTCAGGGTATTTTATAGCTCCAACACGTCAACGCGAGGGCATATGCTCCTGTGCTGTACTTGTGAATATGACGTACGCGCCAATTTCCGCGGCGTCGTCTTTGTTTGCGGGGAATGAATGGATCGCCAGTGTCAGATGCTTGGTTTCGTGCGGGGCAGCACTGGCGAGATTGCACAGAGCAGCGGTGTTGGTCAAGGTGAGCATGATATGACTGGGCGGGAAACGAGCACAAAGCGGTGTTGAGAGGGACAGACTGAAACAGGAGGGCGTGTACGCCAGAACAAGTATCACTCCGTACTCAACTTGAAGCGCAGCGACAGGACAATTGAGTGGATGCTCATTGCAGACAAGCTTTCTAGCGCCCGGGGGTTAGATTTCAGGGGTCTACGATGATGATGATGATGATGATGATGCACGCCTCGGAGAATAGAGACGAACCCAGTGAAGCCAGGTTCAGGTGCTCACTCAAAGACAGGCTCGTGACAGACAGTTCGTTTACGAGGCGGAGTCGGCATGGAGTTGCCTCGACCATGCATCCGATCCGATGCGGCATTTGTTTTGTTTCGCTGTCGTTTTCACGAGCGCGAAATTGCGGCTGCGACGATGCTGTTCTTGGACTGATCATCAGCCCTTTTGTAGTGACATCAATTGTAGCTGGCAGGTATTTATCTCAGCCTGCGATCGAGTTTAGAGACTGCAGCGGTACAGTGTGGTCTGTATCATGTGGGGGATGCCTGCGCTGCCCTGTAACTCTGGGAGTCTGGGGAGCCTTGACAGGATCAGCAACCGGCCGGTACAACATACCCGGCCCCTCGCAGGCGGCCTCTGGAACTGCAGGGAGGTTTTTTGATCACGAATGAGACGGAACGGGTAATGAGATCACGTTCCTGTTCTTGAACATGGCTCGCTGATCAGTGATCGCTTGGTCAGAGCCGAGGAATCGGCTGGTTCCTCGCTGATGCTGCCGTAAAGTCTTTGCTGTCTTTGGTAAGTCCATGCAACACTCACCTTGTGCTTCCTATCGGATCGCCAACGGATCACCATGCATGCAGTCAAACTAATTGCCGCTTTCGCAGCAGGGAGTTAACATGTTTAGTATTCCTATACGAGGGGAATATGAATTACACTGTGTAGCTCCTCGGCCATGCTCCCCGTCGCAAATCGCTGGTCATTGTCTCATTGTGATTTCGTAGCATCCATCATCATCACGTAGCTTGCGAGCCATGTACACGTTCTCGTGCAGTAAATGAATACCCCGCCTGCGGTTTCGGCAAATGAACCAGAGTAGTCAGATCGACGCGGCTTTACAAGAGAGGGGCGCTTTGTCAGCTGGACTGATCTCATCGGGAATGGTGAATACTGACCATAATGGGCATGTCCGCGATCTTCCAACCAACCATGGATCGATACATTGTGGATGAAAGAGGTGGCCACACGGCAATTTCCTCAGACTTGTTCCCTCAATGAAATCTTCGGTGCAGATAGAGCACGCTGGACAAGTGCGCTCATCAGCCTGTCGTGCGTTCCGGTCGCTGACATTGGGAGAACGGATCGACAAGTTGGGCATATTGAAATAGCGCTGCAGCTTTTCGAGTTTCGGTTTTCGTTGCTTTCGAAACATGCATGGAGTCATTTGGGCTTGCGTGCGAATCTGCTTCGAGTGTGTCCGATGATCGTAAGTCACGGTCGGCATGCTCTCAATGGCGAGCTTTCCCAGACCGGAGCTCGTTCGAAACCGCGGAAGCTGTGTCTCCAGAGGCCGCGGCATACCGTTATCTCGCAGGAGCCAGTGCACGAAGCAAATAGCGCAGATGACGAGAATGACTACAACACAGAGGATAATCCCCCACATTGTGGTCGTTTTGTTATCATCATGGTCCGTTTCATCATGGCTGTTTGATGAAGGGTCCTCAGATTGTGCCATGCGTGCCGCGAGCATTACTAGTTGAAAAGTGGGATAGAAATAATATGTGAATGGATGTCGGGAGTTGTGTCTTCATAACCATTTTCCTTTTCCCTGGCTGGCCTGTATGATTGGTGCTTGTCTTTCTGACATCAAGCATCTACAAGAATAGCGCTGATTGGTATTTGCGGGGTTGGTTTCCAAGTGGCCTGAGAGCACATGTCTGACCCCCCTTCAGCATGCCGGGAATGCGGTAAAGGGATCACTGGGGGTGAGTCTAGAAGTTTCAGGTACTATAACGTAACGGGGAAAAGAAGCTTGGCCCAGATTGAGGCCATCATCATTAGGTTTCATCATCCTTATTGCCTGATTCGCCAATTTTTCCACCATGTTGGGATAACTAGGGCTTGCATCATCCCAAATTGGGGACATTCGTCCCAGAGTCACAGAGATTAGAGCTAACAGCCACTGAGCCTATATGATCAAGTAAGTCATATCATATCACTTGATACTCTTGGGACTGTATCCAGATGGGATCATAGTTGCAAGTATAGAACGTACCGTGAAAGAAATGGTCTTACCAACCGAAGCTTCATCTTCAGAACTGACTGCGTATTGACTACCAAGACACAAAGATGCCAGATTTAAGCATGCCCATTCAATCCAAATAGGCTACCACTACCAATTTCTGCAAGCCAGCCTCGTCTATGCAGCGAAAGACCTTCATTTCTAGTTGAAGCTAGTGAACAAGAGCTTGTATGAGCAAATATAACTTGGTCATCCGTGCTCGTCAAGGCGAGGCATGCATTTGGGATGTTAACTATCTGTACTGTCATCAGTGTCTTGTGCCCCTCTTGCCTTCTATGCTACGTGAAAAACTATGAGGGGAAGGATTCAAATACCTATCTGTGTTGATTTGTGTTTTTCCCCCTCGGGCGTTGGGGCTGAAGCCTTTTCTGAACTCTCAACCTTACCACAGTGAATCCATGAGGCTTATAGTGAAAATAGGCGCGGTCACATGCTACGCAGAATAACAAATCCTGTTCAAAGTTCTCCGTAGTTCAGAAAAGACGGGACGGAAATCGACATCACAGGCAGAGGCTTAGATTCTTGCTTGTCAGTTGTATACCTTTGAAGCACGCGACATCACAATGAGGATCTTGTTCTTGAAGGCACCCAATATAATTGATGAGGGCTAGTTTTGACATCTGATAGGTTTCCGCGCTACGGCATCTTGCCCGGCCATGGCCCATCTCAAGTTCTGAGCACGCAGTTCGGTACACCGTCATTCGCACCATAGCATGTAATAGTGCTACCTCCTGGAATCTCGGTCCAAACGTTTTTCCCTATCGCTGCCCTCCCGCCACGGAACTCTGGCGTATCTGCGTGGAAGATATAATTTCGACTAGGGAAGGTGAATGCATGGACTTGGCGGGTTGGGACACGGGGAAATCCACTGAGCGTTTCTCCAGCAGATATGTCGAACTGCCTGCACTTGGGCTTCCTTTTGCCGAGAACAGGTTCGAGGAACCTGCCAGCAAAAGAGGTCCTGTGCATTGGGCACTTATGAGGTTGGTCTTTAGGTCCACCAGGTATCTTCAATGTGGCACCTATCATGGGCCAGGTTGTATTATTTTCGAGGACCTCGGGGCGAAATTGGAAAATTTGGGCAACAGATACGTCGCCGAGGAGGAGAGCTCCAAGAGCCAGGGTGGTAGAGAGTTTCATGGGGACCTTGGGGATGACAAAGTTAGTCTTTGGGCGAACTGGTAAAGTCCGAGTGTTTTTTTTTTTTTTTTTTGAGAAGCTTACTGTCGCAGATTTACGCTTGGTCGTGGTGTTTCTGATTTAATCTATGGCCTGTCCAGGGATGCGGAGGCGGTCAGGACTTTATACCCATCAGCCTCTCTCCCATCACAACCGTCAAGGCTCAATTTTCGTACTACATTTGAGTCAACTTGCTTGTAACTACGAGTTTGACTTTCCCAAGAGAAATCTACCCTACCGGAACCGCCCGTGTTGGGAGCCTAGTGCTTAACCTTGTGGCCAGCATGTGGCTCTATACCTCGTGTTGGCTGATGCCTTTGCGGCTCTTTTGTACACGGTTCTCGATCTTTCCGCCGCCATATACTTTCAACAATACAGAAGTGTCCTCGTTATGTTGAGGTAGTGATATGAGAGTAGTGGTTAATTCTCCCCAGAGATCTGCAGAGTGATCTGCTAGAATGATGGTATGGTCTGGGCAGTCAAGCTCCTACTGCCTTCAGGTACCAGCCCTTTATTTGAAATGTCAAATTATCAGTATGCGGAAGATGGCTGACTACCTTGTGCTCTGGTGTACGGCCAATGTCGTACTCTAGGTTGGGGGGGTATGTTGAGCTCCAGTCTCAACACAACACAAACAGCACGATCCAGCAGACAGGCGACTTGTGCCTTGTGCCTCGTACCTCTCCTTGAGGGCATCAAGAGGCGTTAGGTTAGACTTCGGGCAGTCTGTTCTCGGCCCCTTGGAAACTCTCGTTGTTTTAGATTCGAGGCGGAAGAGACCTTTGTTCCAAGTCCTAGGGGCCTATGGCTCTTGATAACTATGTGTTTTGTTGTCTGTATTTGTTCTGGCAAGGAGAGGGAAAGCGACCTCGAGAACGGTGTCGAGATAAATATATCACGGATTCGGTCTTGTCTACTCCTTTGGGCGCGAGACTACTGGCCATTTTCTTGAATCACATCCATTGTCATTTCCAGCGTCGTATCGAGTCGTCCGTGGCCAAGATCTAGAGACATCTATCTAGATATCAACAGGGGGTTGCGAGGAATTAAGCTGTGATGTCAGCAACAATAGCCGTGTTAGGAGTTGCGCCTTGTATCATGACGCAAGAGTTTCAATGAGAGGTCCACCTGGCATCATGCTTCACGACAAACGCCGCCGTCTTGGCTAGAAGAAGTATAAATGCAGATCTTGAGAGGAAGGAATAACAGATGAATTACATATTCCCTATCTTCACTTTGTAATTATTTCATGGGCAGCATAGACATGACCGCAGCTTGTTAGTGAGGAATATCCTACCATTTCTTTTGACGCACTTATTGGAGCATCTTCTGAGTGTCGAGTGCGGTGAATGGCTGTCATCATAGCAGTGGTCAACGGTGAAGTCTACCTCTTTGGGTTCGACACCGTAGCGCCCCGGCCCTCGCCAATCGGATCAGGTCCAAATGCCCGACATCAGAGCCACTCCTCAGCGCGTCGGACCAGTAAGGGAGCGGTCGTTTCTGGGTCTTGCAAGGGATGACAACAGGTGGAACGTCGGCAATCGCTTCACCGTACGTTTTTGGCAGTGTCCTCAGCGCTATGTTGGTTCGTGTCATGCATGTTGGTCGTCGGTTTTGTAGCACAGCATCGGATGAGAAAAGAGAAAACAATGCAAGTTTGGAAGCTCGGATCATGTGCGTACCACATGCGGTATTTAAGTTCCCATCGACAGACAGACAAACAAGCAAACATAGTTTTTGCGTCTTTTTGTAATTCGAGAGCAAAGATCTACAATGACGACCATCGAAGCGCATCCCGTCGTAGACGCTGACGATCACGTCAGTTCCCGCTGCAACCGACCTACTCTGAAGCTAGCTAGCTAACGGCCCCAGCACTCTGACGCGGACTCGTCACTTGGTGCGGTATGAGAACAGCCCATCGGCTCAAAGACAGACCTTTGATGCTGATCTTATGGCGTAGGATAATGCATCCTCCACAGACAGCTTGAGAAGCTCAGTTCTTGACTTCCGTCAAGAAAATGGGAGAACATATCATGCTTTCCGAGATGGCAGTGCGTAGCTTCTCTGCTATACAAGCCATTATCGCTGACGTGCCCAATCGTAGAATACAATCTCCCCAACGATGACGAGGAGAACGAAAGATTAGGTATGCACTCTCAAGTGCCGCCGAGTACAGCATAACAATAACAATAACAATAACAATAACAACAACAACACAGATCTGCAACATAACTTGTTCTTGCTCACTCTTGATAACAAGCTCGGTCTGAGCCCTCCCAACCATCCAGACTCCAAAGTCAAGCGCGTCCTCGACGTTGGCACTGGAACCGGCATCTGGGCGATTGACTTTGGCGACGAGCACCCCGAGGCAACAGTGAGCTACGCCGTTAACGCTTATCCAGAATAGCTGCTGACAAGACAGGTCATTGGCGTTGACCTCTCGCCGAGCCAGCCGAACTTGTATGGATGAGCTAAGCTTACATCCAAACGTGGACGAGACTGATGACTCATAGTGTGCCACCAAACGTTCGCTTCGAGATTGATGATATCGACGAGGAATGGACGTACAGCGAACCGTTCGACTTTGTTCACAGCAGATTTATGAACTTTAGCATTCAGAACTGGAAGTCGTACTTGACCAAGATCTACCAGTAAAACAACTCTCACCATCCACCAAAAGACCCATACTGACGCAAGAAGGAACTTGGCTCCAGGCGGTTATGTTGAACTTCAAGATGTCGATGTCATCATGGGCAGCGATGATGGCACCCTCAAGGAAGACCATACCATGTACAAATGGTGCCGCCTTCTCGACGAAGCAGCCGGAAAGTTTGACCGCTCCTTCGAGTGCACCACTAACTTCAAGGATATGCTGAAAGAGGTCGGATTCGTGGATGTTGTCGAGACTCGCTACAAGTGGCCTTCCAACCATTGGCCCAAGGACAAGAAGTACAGAGAGCTGGGCGAGTGGAACAAGGTCAATGCAGCCTCTGCTTTGGAGGCGTTGACCATGGCGCCTTTCACGAGAGGATTGGGCTGGAGCCGTGAGGAGGTCGAGGTGTTTTTGGTGAAGCTGAGACAGGACTGGAATAACCCCAAGATCCATGCTTATTGGCCCATGTGAGTGTCTTGATATCCTGGGAGAGATTGTGGCTGACTGGATGTATCATGTAGTTGCGTTACTTATGCTAAGAAGCCCGAAGCGTAGTGCTGGACACGAGATTCAGGTCTTTAGTGGGGTTTAGACTGGTTGGATGAAATGATTGGCATTCTACATATTATACAGCCAGAGCTGGCGATAGCATTGATCCCAACAATTGTGCGTCATGCATGATAGGCTTTGAGGCATCCCTCTTTTACACTTCCTTTGAATTTGGAATTGAGTTCATGGCGAAGTACCCACCCTGTTTGGGCCAGCGGCGTTTTCGTTTTCGGCCTTGCCCTCCCAGTGACGCGTGCATGTAATAACTGACAGAAACCACATGAATTCCAGACTTTTTTCATGGATCAATAACACAGACCCAGTATGGGACGTCTTCTGTGTATCCCGCACTCTCTTCTTGTATTCTATGCATAATTCCTCAGTAATGCATACGTCCATGTGCTCTGAATCAGACGGTTGCTGCCCAACAAACTCAGGACAACGTGGCCGGTTGGTCAAGGCGATGCCCTGCTATCTCTTCCGGGACATCATAGGCATTGTGTTCGCACGCGTAGGTTCGAATCCTGCCGTTGTCGATGATGTTTTGTGATCTCTTCCTGTCGTCTTGTGGTTTGTCTGATCAATTCGTGGATGTCGAGAAATACATACACAGTTGGTGATCGAATATGTTGACTTACGGCCCTCCCGCTGTGGCTCGCCTGTTCTTCTTTGAACCAGCCGGTAAAAGGCATTTACTAGCTGACTCTCACGTTCTGTGTGTTTCTAGCCTGGAATTGAACGCCAGATCGTGTCATTAAGCAATTGTTTTAGTTCTGGCAGTCTCTCGCAAGACCAGATGTTGTTTGTATTGCGCGATGTTGGTATTTATCCCTTTACGCAAATTGAGGTGCGACGTCGCACAGAAGCTATCCTCAGTCTTGAAATTACTAACCAGTTCGACCTCATAAAGTTTATGTTGTACAAAGCGTAGATTGGTCACAACGAGCATTTCAGCATTGATTGAAAGAGCCTTGTTTTCTTCAATCTAAGGTGGCGGTCAGGTTGACCTTTTAAAGCTATGGAAATTGCGCAGTGGGTTCAATCTGACTAATCAGGGAGGGATATGCTGTTTATAGCTCAACACACCCCCTATTTAACTGCGCATTATTATGCGCAGTTAAATATACTCTGAATAGCTTCAATCTTGCCCACTATATATC